>JAJPUD010009636.1:56092-72316 GCA_023553655.1 Myrmecobius fasciatus
AAAAAAAAAAAAAAAAAAAAAATTGAAAAAAAAACTTCAAGATTAAAAATAGCAAAAAATGTATGTATGCTTCCATGTGTATTCAAACATAATCAGTTCTTTTGCTTGTTATGGTTGATATTTTTCATCATAAATCCTTCAGAATAATCTTGGAATATTGATGAGAATAGCCCTCACTCACAGGCCTCTCTGAAATCATCCTGCTGATCGTTTCTCACAGAACAATTATGTTCCATAACATTCATATACCATAATTTGTTCAGCCTTTCTCCAACTGATGGGCATGCATGCAGTTTCCAGTTTCTAGCCACTACAAAAAGGGCTGCCACAAACATTCTTGCACATGCGGGATCCTTTCCTTCCTTTATGATTTCTTTGGGATATAAAATCAATAGAAACACTGCTGGGTCAAAGAGTATGCAAAGTTTGATAACTTTTTGAGCATAGTTCCAAATTGCTCTCCAAAATGGCTGGATCCATTCATAGGTCCACCAACAATGCATCAGTGTCCCAGCCTTCCCACATCCCCTCCAATATTCGTCATTATCTTTTCCCGTCATTTTAGCCAATCTGACAGGTGTGTAGTGGTACCTCAGAGTTGTCTTAATTTGCATTTCTCTGATCAATATTGATTTGGAGCACCTTTTCATATGACTAGAAATGGTTTTAATTTCATCATCTGAAAATTGTCTGTTCATATCCTTTGACCATTTATCTATTGGAGAATGGCTTGAATTCTTATAAATATGAGACAATTCTCTATATATTTTAGAAATGAGACCTTTATCACAACCATTAAATGTAAAGATGATTTCCCAATTTTTTGCTTCCCTCCTAATCTTGACTTCATTGTTTTTGTTTGTACACAACCTTTTTAATTTAATATAGTAAAAATTATCTATCTGGTGTTAAATTAAGAGTTCCAGTTCTTCTTTGGACATAAGTTTATTCCATCTCCACAGGTCTCAGAGGTAAACTGTACTACTTTTCTCTAATTTACTTATAATATCACTCTTTATACCCAGACCATGAACCCATTTAGATCTTATCTTGGAATGTGGTGTTAGGTGTGGGTCAAGCCCTAATTTCTTCCACACTAGTTTCCAATTTTCCCAGGAGTTTTTGTCAAATAATGAGTACTTATCCCAAAAGCTGGGGTCTTTGAGTTTATCAAACACTAAATTGCTATAGTTATTGCCTAGTTTGTCCTATGATTCTATCCTATGCCACTGATTAACTACTCTATTTCTTAGCTAGTACCAAATGGTTTTGTTGACTGCTGCTTTATAATATAATTTTAGATCAGGTACAACAAAGCCACCTTTATCAGCTTTTTTTTTTCATTAATTCCTTTGAAACTCTTGACCTTTTGTTCTTCCAAATGAATTTTACTACTATTTTTTCTAGATCTGTAAAAAAAAATTTCTTGGGAGTTTGATTGGTATGGCACTAAATAAGTAAATTAGTTTGGGTACTCTTGCCATTTTTATTATTTTTGCTCAGCCTACCCAGGAGCATTTGATGTTTTTCCAATTGACTAGGTCTGACTTTATTTGTGTGGAAAGTGTTTCTTAGTTTAGTTTGTATAGTTCCTGACTTTTCTTTGGGAGGTAGATTCCCAAATATTTTATATTATCTACGGTTTTTTTTAATAGAATTTCTTTTTGTATCTCTTCCTGCTGAACTTTGTTGGTAATATATAAAAATGCTGCAGATTTGTGTGGATTTATTTTGTATCCTGCACCTTTGCTAAAGTTGTGAATTGTTTCTAGTAATTTTTAGTCAAGTTTCTAGTATTCTCTAAATATACCATCATGTCATCTGCAAAGAGTGATAATTTGGTTTCCTCATTACCTACTCTAATTCCTTTAATCTCTTTTTCTTCTCTTACTGCCAAAGCTAACATTTCTTTTTTTTTTTTATTAAAGCTTTTTATTTGTATAACATATATATGGGTAGTTCCCCAACATTGATCTTTACAAAGCTTTCCATTACAAATTTTACCCCCAGTCCCCTCCCCTCCCATAGATGGCAGGAAGTCCACTACATGTTAATAATGTTGAAATGCTTGAGAAGTTATGCAAGAAAAATCCTATCTACAAGAAAAAAAAAGAATCAGAGAAAAGCAACACAATGCAAGAAAATGTCAATAGAGATCATGAAAATGTTACATTGTGGTCTATATTTCATTTCCCTCTCGCTGGGTGTATATGGTTTTCTTCAGTGAACAATTGGAACTGGTTTGAGACAATTCTTTGTTGCAGAGAGCCACGTCCATCAGAATTGATCATCATGTAATACTGTGGTTGCTGTGTATGTTGATCTCCTGGTTCTGCTCATTTCACTCGGCATCAGTTCATGCAAGTCCCTCCAGGCCTCTCTGAAATCATCCTGCTGGTCGTTTCTTACAGAGCAATAATATTCCATAACATTCATATACCATAATTTATTCAGCCACTCTCCAATTGATGGGCATCCCTTCAGTTTCCAGTTTCTAGCCACCACAAAAAGGGCTGCCACAAACATTCTTGCACAGGTGGATCCCTTTCCCTCCTCTAAGATCTCTTTGGGATATAGGCCCAGTAGAAACACTGCTGGGTCAAAGGGCATGCACAGTTTGACAACTTTTTGAGCATAGCTCCAAATAGCTCTCCAGAATGGTTGGATCCGTTCACAGTTCCACCAACAATGTATTAGTGTCCCAGTTTTCCCACATTCCCAATGCTAACATTTCTAACACAATATTAAACAATAATGGTGATAGTGGGCAGCCTTGTTTCACTCCTGATCTTATTGGGAATGGTTCTAGTTTGACTCCACCAATAAAGAGAAAATTAGAGTAATAATTAGGAGTTACTTTGCCCAACTTTATGCCAATAAATTTGATAACATAAGTGAAATGGAAGAATACCTACAAAAATATAGCCTGCCTAGATTAACAGAATAGGAAAGAAACTACTGAAATAGTTCCATTTTAGAAAAATAAATAGAAAAAGCTATTAATCAACTCCCTAAGAAAAACATCCCCTAGACCAGATGGATTTGCATGTGAATTCTACCAAACATTTAAAAAACAATTACTCCAATACTGTATAAACTATTTGAAAAAATAGGGAATGAAGAACTCCTACAAAATGGCTTTTATGACACAGACACGATACTGATACCTAAACCAGATAGGACTAAAACAGAGAAAAAAAAATGATAGAACAATCTCCCTAATGAATATTGATGCAAAAATCTTAAATATAATATTAGCAAATAGATTACAGAAAATCATCCCCAGGATAATACACCATGACCAAGTAGGATTTATACCAGGAATGCAGGGATGGCTCAATATTAGGAAAATTATTAGCATAATCAATTATATCAATAGCCAAATTAACAAAAAACATATGATTATCTCAATAGTTGCAGAAAAATCATTTGATAAAATCCAACATCCATTACTATTAAAAACACTAGAGAGTATAGGAATAAATGGACTTTTCCTTAAAATAGTCAGTACATGTATTTAAAACTATTAACTAGCATCATAAGTAATGATGATAAATTGGAATCATTCCCAATAACATCAGGGTTGAAATCAGGTTGCCCACTATCACCATTACTATTCAATATTGTATAAGAAATACTGAGTTTGGCAATGAGAAAAAAATGAGATTAAAGGAATTAGAGTAAGTCATGAGAAAACCAAATTATCACACTTTGCAGATGATATAATGATATACTTTGGGAACCCTAGAGAATAAACTAAAATCTATTAGAAAAAATCCACAACTGTAGCAAAGTTGCAGAGATAGAATAAATGCACATAAATCATCAGCATTTTAATACATCACTAACAAAATCCAACAGCAAAAGCTACAAAGGGAAATTCCAATTATAATAGGTCAATAGTATAAAATATTTGGGAATCTATCTACAAAGGAGAAATCAGAAACTATGCAAGAAATACTACAAAACACTTTCCATGCAAATAAAGTTATATCTAAATGTTTGGAAAAATATCAAATTTTCTTGGATAGGTCAAGGGAATATAATAAAGATGACAATAATATATAAAGTAATCTACCAGTTTAGTGCTAAACCAATCAAACTCCCAAGAAACTATTTTACTGACCTAGAAAAAATAACAACAAAATTCATCTGCAAGAACAAAAAGGCCAAGAATTTGAAGGGAATTAATAAAAAAAAGCAAATAAGGGTCGTCAAACTATACCAGATCTAAAAGTATTTTATAAAGCAGCAGTCATCAAAACTATTTGGTACTATTTAAGAAATAGTGTAGTTGATCAGTGGAAGAGATTAAGTTCACAGGATAAAAAAGTCAATGATTATAGTAATCTAATATTTGAAAAACCCAAAGACCCCATCTTTTAAAATAAGAACTCACTATTTGACAAAAGCTGCTAGGAAAATTGGAAACTGTATGGCAGAACCTAGGCATTGACCCCCTCACCTAACACCATATACTAAGAGAAGGTCGAAATGGGTTCATGATCTAGACATAAAGAATGATATTACAAACAAATTAGAAGAACAAGGGATCATTTACCTCTCAGATCTATGGAGGAGGAAGGAATGTGTGACCAAAGAAGAACTAGAAATCAATGTTGATCACAAAATAGATAATTTTGATTATATTAAGTTAAAAGGTTTTTGTATAAACAAAACTAATACAAACAATATTAAAAGGGAAGCAACAAACTAGGAAAACATTTTTAGATACAAAGGTTCTAATAAAGACCTCATTTCTCATATATAGAGAGAATTAACTCAAATTTATAAGAATTCAAGCCATTCTCCAATTGATAAATAATCAAAGAATATAAACAATTTTTAGATGAAGAAATTGAAACTATTTTAGTCATATAAAAAGATGCTCAAAATCACTATTGAACAGAGAAATGCAAATTATGACAACCATGAGATAACACTGCATATCTACTGGATTGCCTAAGATGACAGGAAAAGATAATGATGAACATTGGAGGGGATTTGGGAAAACTGAGACACTGATACTTTATTGGTGGAATTGTGAATGGATGCAATCATTCTGGAAAGCAATTTGGACCTATGCTCAAAGAGTTATCAAACTGTGCATACCCTTTGATCCATCAGTGTTTCTACTGGGCTTATATCTCAAAGAGATATTAAAGCAGGGAAAGGGACCCACATGTGCAAAAATGTTTGTGGCAGCCCTTTTCATAGTGGCTAGAAACTGGAAATTGAATGGATGCCCATCAATTGGAGATTGGCTAAATAAATTATGGCATAGGAATGTTATCTAATATTATTATTAGGTAAGAAATGACCAAAAGGCTGATTTCAGATAGTCCTGGAGAGACTTATATGAACTGATGCTAAGGGAAATGATTAGAAATAAGAGAACATTGTATACAACAACAACAACATTATGAGAGGATTAATTCTGATGGACATAGCTCTTCAACAATGAGAATATTCAAACCAGTTCCAATTGTTCAGTGATGAAGAAAATCATACACACCCATAGAGAGTCTTACGGGACCTGAGTGTGGACCACAACATAGAATTTTCATGCTTTCTTTTGATGTTTGCTTGTATTTTGTTTTCCTTCTCAGATTTTATTTCTTTCTAGATCGTATTTTTCTTGTATAGCAAGATAACTGTATAAATATGTATACATATATTGTGTTTATCATATATTTTAATATGTATTGGACTATCTGCCATCTAGGGAAGGAGGTGGGGGGAAGGAGCAAAAAATTCGGAACAGAAAGTTTTGCAAGGGTCAGTGTTGAAAAATTACCCATGCATATGTTTTGTAAATAAAAAAGCTTTAATGAAAGAATTCACAAGGAGGCAGAGCCAAGATGAAAGAAAGGAGACACTTCTTTACCTAAACTCTTCCTGATAAATCTCAGATCAACACCAAATCAAACTTCTGAAATGGTTTTGGAGTGACAGAAACCACAAATATTTGGAGGGTAAAAAATTTCTAGCAGAAGATATTTTAGAAGAACTTCAAAAAAGGACTGTTTTAATCAGGCATGGAGGAAGGGATTGAGTGCAGGCACAGTGCAAAGACTAAGGACAGTGTTAGCCCTGTATGCTGGGAAATATAACTGGAGCAATCTATTGCAGTGTTAGCTACTCAATCCTGATTGTGAAACAATAGATCATCAGATTAGCTGTAAAACATCCAAAAACATACAAAAGGCAAATAGTGAGCCCCTAAATCCCAGGAAATAAGCACCTGGCCATGTCCACCCAACACTGGAAGTTTGTCAGGGATCTGGTGCAGCTAAATTTCAGAATTATTGGACAAGGAACAAGTATTGCAACCAAACAGAAAGAAACTATTAAAATATCAAGATGTCACAATCAGAATTATCCAAGACCTAGCAGTTCCACCTTAAAGAATGGATGGCCTGGAATCAGATATTTCAAAAGGCAAAGGAAGTTAAATTGCAGGAAGAATCTACAGCTAAATTGAGCATTGTCGTTCAGGAAAGAAGATGGGCATTTGTTGATACAGGAGAAAATCAAACATTTCTGATGAAAAGACCAGAGCTGAGCAAAAAAAAATGATCTCCAAATACAGAACTCAAGAGAAGCAAAAAAAATTAAAAAGGAAAGAACTTTTGAGAAGTCTATCTCTGATATTGGTATATTTATAGAGTGCAGGTATAATTTGATTTTATTGTGATAATAGAAAAAAAGAAACTAGACTTAAAAAGGGCTTTGTACTAGAAAAAAGAAGGAATTGGAGGTAAAATGAGGGAAATTACATCTCATGAAGAGGCAAAGAAGACCTATCATAACTGAGGGAAAGAGGGGAGGGGGATGAACATTTTCTCAAACCTACTTTCATCATATTGACTCAAAGAAAGAATATTAGACATATTTGGCTTTACAGGGAAATCTATCTCATTTTATAGGGAAGTGGAAAGGGAAAAGGAAAGAAAAGGGGGAGGGTAATATGAGGAAAAACAAAAGTAGTAGGGGAAAGGTATAAAAAAAGATGAAAGGGCTGTAAAGGAAGGCTGTTTGAGGAAGGTGGTGGTCACAGCAAAATATGGGTAGGAGGGAAGAGGGAAAGGAAAGAGAAAAGCAAATCTTGGGGTAAATAAGATGACAGAAAATACAGAATTAGTCATTTTAACTATGAATGTGAATGGGATGGACTCTTTCATAAAATACAAGCAGATAGCAGACTGGATTAAAGACCAGAATCCTACAATTATGTTGTTTATAAGAAACACATTTAGAGCAGAGTGATACATACAGAGTAAAGGTAAAAGGCTAGAAGAGAATCTATTATGCTTCAGTTGAAATTAAAAAAAAAAACCCACAGAGGTAGCGATCCTGACCTCAAATCAAGCAAAACCAAAAATATATCTAATTAAAAGACATAAGGAAAGAAACTATATCTTCCTAAAGGATGCCACAGATAATGAAGTAAGATCAATACAAAACATATATGCACAAAGTGTTATAACATCCAAATTCCTAGAGGAGAAGTTAAAAGTTAAGAGAGCTGCAAGAAGAAGTAGTGAGCAAAACCATACTAAGATCTCAGCCTTGCTCTCTCAGAACAGGATAAATCAAACCATACAATAAATAAGAAAGAAGTTAAGGAGATAAATAGAAGTTTAGAAAAGTTAAGTTAGATAGATCTTTAGAGAAAATTGAATAGAGACAGAAAAACCACCTTTTTACAAGGTATTTCATGGAACCTCTACAAAAATTGAGCATATAATGGAACATAAAAACCTCAAAATCACATGCAGAAAAGTAGAAATAGAAAAAGAAATCTTTTTCAGGTCATGATAAAGTAAGAATCACATGTACAAAAAAACCCCAGGGAAAATAGAAAAAAAAATTTGTAAACTAAATGATCGGATCCTAAAGAAAGAGTGAGTAAAACAAGTAATGGAAAGAATCGATAACTTCATCCAAGAGAATGACAATAATTAGACAACATACCAAAATTTGTGGGATGTAATCAAAGCAGAACTTAGAGGAAATTTTATATCTCTAGATGCTCACTTGCATAAAATAGAGAAAGAGAAAAATCAATGAATTGGACATGCAACTAAAGCAGCTAGAAAAAGAACAAATAAAAAATCCCTAAGTAAAAACCAAATTTGAAATTCTGAAAATAAAATGGAAGATGAATAAAATTGAAAGTTAAAAAAATTGGAATAATAAACAAAACCAAGAGCTGGTTTTATGAAAAAAAAAACCAAATAGAAAAATCTTTAGTTAATTTGATCAGAAAAAGGAAAGAAGACAATCAAATTGTTAGTATTAAAAAAGAAAAGGATGAACTTTCCAAAAATGAAAAAGAAATTGTAGGAATAATTAGAAACTATTTTGCCCAACTTTTGCCAAAAAATATGATAATCTAAGTAAAATGGATGAATATTTACAAAAATATTGATTTCCCAGATTAACAGAGGAGGAAACAGATTACTTAAATAGTACCATTTTAGAAAATGAAAGAATATACTTTTAATTAGCTACCTAAGAAAAAGTCTCCAGAGCTAGATGGAATTACATGTGAATTCTACCAAACATTTAAAAAATTAATTCAAATATTATCCAGACTCTTTAAGAAAATATGGAGGGGCAGCTAGGTGCTGCAATATATAGAACATCAACCCTGAAGTCAGGAAGACCTGAGTTCAAATCTGACTTCAGACACTTAACATTTCCTAGCTGTGTGACCCTGGGCAGGTCCCTTAACCCCAATTGCCTCTGAGAAAGAAAAAAAAAAGAAAATAGGGAAAGAAGGAATCCTACCAACTTCTTTTTATGACACAGACATGGTGGTGACACTTAAATCAGGTAGGATTAAAACAGAGAAAGATTCCTTAAGGAATTTTATACAAAAATCTTAAATAAAATATCAACAAAGAGATTACATCAAGTTATCCCCAGGATAATACACCATGACCAAGTAGGATTTATAACAGGAAAGCCTGGCAGTTTCAATATTAGGAAAACTACTAGGATAATTGATTATGTCAATAACCAATCTAACAAAAATCATATCATTATATCAATAGATGCAGAAAAAAACATTTGAAAAAATCCAATACCCATTCTTGGATTAGACACTAGAGAGTATAACAATCAATGGAGTTTTGCTTAAAATGATCAATAGCATCTATTTATAGCCATCATCAAGTATCAAATGTCATGGGGATAAACTAGAACTATTCCCAATAAGATCAGGGATCAAACAAGTTTGCCCACTATTACCATCAACATTCAATACTGTATTAGGAAAAGAGAAGAAAAAAGAGATTAAAGAAATTAGAATAGATTAAGGAGGAAACCAAATTGTCACTCTTTGCATTTGATATGATGGTATACTTAGACAATCTTAAAGAATTAACCAGTCAACCAAAACCAAACCAAACCAAACCAAACCAAACCAAACCAAACCAAACCAAACCAAACCAAGCCAAACCAAACTAAACCAAACCAAACCAAACCAAAACAAAACAAAAACTACTAGAAACAATCCACATCTTTGACAAAATTGCAGGATACAAAATAAATCCACATAAAACATAAGGATTTTTATATATTACCAACAAAATCCAGAAGCAAGACATATAAAGAGAAATTCCATTTAAAATAATTGCAGATAATTTAAAATATTTGGAAGTCTACCCATGAAAGGTAAAGTCAATACATTTATAAACACAATTACAAAACATATTCCATACAAAGTCAGATCTATCTCTTGGAAAAATATCAAGTGCTTATGGGAAGGCCAAGCAAATATAATAAAAGTTACAACACTACCTAAATTAATCTACTTATTTGGTACCATACCAATCAAACTCCAAAGAAATGACATCACCAAGCTAGAAAAAATAATAACAAAATTCATCTGGAAGAACAAAAGGTCAAGAATTTCAAGGGAACAGTCTAAAAACATAGAGTAGACAATCATTGGAATAGCTTTGGTTCACAGGACAAAATAATCAATGACTATAGTATTTTAGCATTTGAAAAATCCAAAGATACCAGCTTTTGGGACAAGAATTCACTATTTGACAAAAGTTGCTAGGGAAACTAGAAATTAGTATGCTAGAAAATAGACATTGCCCCACAGCTAACATCATATACCAAAATAAGGTTGAAATGGCTTCATGATTTAGACATAAAGAGTGATATTATAAGCTAATTAAAAGAACAAATCATAGTTTACCTTTCAGATCAGTGGAGAAGGAACGATTTTCTGGCCAAAGAAGAACTTTATTACATTAATGAATACAAAACAGATAATTCTGTTTATATTAAATTAAAACATTTTTTACCAAAAATGTAGAAAAAAATTAGAAGGGAAGCAATAAACTGGGAAAAAATTTTATATTCAAAGTTATGATAAAGGCTGCATTTCAAAAATATATAAAAGAATTGACTCAAATTTATATGAATTCAAGACATTCTCCAATTGATAAATTGTCAAAGAGTATAATCAGGCAATTTTCTAGTCATATGAAAAGGTGTTCTAAATCATTATGATTAAAGAAATGCAAATTAAGACAACTCTGAGGTACCACTACACACCTCTCTTGGACACCAATACATTCTTGATGCAGTTGTGAACTGACTCAATCATTCTGGAGAACAATTAGGAACTATCTCCAAAGGGCTATCACAATGTGTATCCCTTTTGATCTAGTAGTGTTTTCACTGGGCTGTTATCCTAAGGAGATCATAAAAGAGGAAAATTTTCTGTGGTGGTCCACACTCAGTTCCCACAGACTTATCTTTAGGAGTAGATGGCTCTCATCATCACAAGATCATTGCAACTGACCTGAATCATCTCATTGTTAAGAAGAGCCATATCCATGAGAAATGATCATCATATAATCTTGCTTTTGCCATGTACAATGATCTCCTGGTTCTGCTAATTTCACTAACCATCAGTTCATGTAAGTTTATGTAGGCCTATCTGAAATCATCCTGCTGATAATTTCTTATGGAACAATAATATTTCATAACATTCATATACTATAATTTATTCAGCCATTCTCCAACTGATGGGAATCCACTAAGTTTCCTGTCAATACAAAAAAGGCTTCCACAAACATTTTTGCACATGTGGGTTCCTTTAATTCCTTTAATATCTCTTTGGGATATAAGCCCTGTAGAAACACTGCTGTATCAAATGGTATAAACATTTTGATATCCCTTTGACCATAGTTCCATAGTTGGTTGGATCAGTTCACAATTCTCCCAAAAATGCATTAGTGTCCCAGTTTTCCCACATCTTATGTAACATTTCTTCGTTATCTTTTCCTGTCATTTTAGTCAATCTGAGGGGTGTGACAGTGGTACTTCAGAGTTGTTTTAATTTGCATTTCTCTGATTAATAGTAATTTAAAAACACTTTTTCATATGATTAGAGATGGTTTAAATTTCTTCATTTGAAAATTGTCTGTTCATATCTTTTGACCATTTATCAATTGGAGAAAAGCTTGGATTCTTATAAATTTTAGTCAATTCTCCATATGTTTTAGAAATGACGCTTTTACTCTTGAATCTAAAAATGTTTTCCCAATTCCCAATTTTCCCAATTTCCCAATTCCCAATTTCCCAACTTGCCTTTTAAACTTGTCTGTATTAGTTTTGTTTGTACAAAAACTTTTTAACTTAATATGATCAAAATTATCTATTTTGTATCCAATAATGAGCTCCAGTTCTTCTTTGGTTAAAAATTCCTGCCTTCTCCACAGATCTGAGTGATAAGCTATTCTTTGTTCCTCTGATTTGCTTATAACATCACTCTTTATATCTAAATCATGAACCCATCCTGACCTTACTTTGGCATAAAGTGTTAGTTGTGGGTCAACGCCTAGTTTCTGCCATACTAGTTTCCAATTTTCCCAGCACTTTTTGTCAAATAGTGAGTTCTTATCAGAAAAGCTGGGGTCTTTAGGTTTGTCAGCCCTAGAATAGTAGAGTATTGTCTATTTTGTCCTGTGAATCTAACCTATTCCATTGAACAATTACTTTATTTCTTAGTGCCAAATAATTTTGATGACCAGTGCGTCATAATATAGTTTTAGGTCTCACACAGCTAGGTCACCTTCATTGGAATTTCATTTCATTAATTTCCTTGAAATTCTTGACCTTTTGTTCTTCCAGATTAACTTTGTTATTATTTTTTCTACATCTGTGAATTAATTTCTGGAGAATTTGATTGGTGTTGTACTAAATAAGTGAAATGATTTAGCTAGAGTTATCGTTTTTATTATACTCACTCAGACCTACCAATGAGCACTTGATATTTTTCCATATTGATTAGATCTGACTTTATAAGTGTGGAAAGTGTTTTATAGTTGTGTTCCTAATTCCTGCTTTTGCTTTGGCAGATAGATTACCAAACATCATATTATCAAGTTATTTTTAAATGCAATTTCTTTTTGATTCTCTAGCTGGTGGTTTTTCCTGGTACAATATAAAAATGCTGAAGGTTTATATCATTTTGTTTTGTACAGTGAAATTTTGCTAAAGTTGTGAATTGCTTCTAGTAGTTTTTTTAGTGTCTTTCCTAGTATTCTCTAAGTATATTACCATATCATCTGTAAGGAGTGATAATTTGGTTTCTTTATTACATACTCTATTCCTTTAATCACTTTTTCTTCTCAATGCCAAAGCTAACATTTCTAATATGATATTGAATAATGGTTATATGAGGCAATTTTTTTCACCCCTGATCTTTTTAGGTGTAGTTCTAGTTTGTCCCTATTACATATGATACTTACTGATGGTTTTAGATAAATGCTACTGATCATTTTAAGGAAAATTCCATTTATTCCTATACTTCCCTAGTGTTTTTAATAGCAATGAGTGTTGGATTTTATCAAATGCTTTTTCTGCATCTATTGAGATAATCATATGTTTTTTCTTAGTTTGGATATTGATATCATCAATTATGCTAATTGTTTTCCTAATATTGAACCAGCCTTTCATTCCTGGTATAAATCCTACTTAGTCATGATGTATTATCTTGGGGAGGACTTTCTGTAATCTCTTTGCTAATATTTCATTAAAAAATTTGCATTAATATTCATTAGGAAGATTTGTCTATAATTTTCTTTCTCTGTTTTTGCTTACCTTGTTTGGGTATCAGCACCATATTTGTGTCATAAATAAAATTTTACAACTCTTTGCCTATTTTTTTCAAATAGTTTGCATAGTATTGAAATTAATTGTTCTTTTCATATTTGGTAGAAACCACATGTAAATCCATTTGGTGCTAGAGATTTTTTCTTAGGGAGTTAATCAATATTTTGCTTCATTTCTTTTTTTTTAAGTGGGGCTATTTAAGTAATTTATTTTCTCTTCTGTTAACCTGGGTAATTATATTTTTGTAGGTATTACTCTGTTTCACTGAGGTTATCAAATTTATTGACATATAGTTGGGCAAAATAATGCCTAATTATTGCTCTTAATTTCCTCTTCATTTGGTGGAAAGTTCTCTCTTTTCATTTTTGAGGCTAACAATTTGATTTTCTTCTTTCCCTTTTCTAATCAAATTAGCTAATGCTGTATCTGTTTTGTTAATTGTGTTTGTTTTTTATATAAAATAAACACTCAGTTTTATTTATTAATTAAAAGTTTTCTTACTTTGAGGTTTTTTTTTTTTTTTTTTTTGCTGAGGCAATTGGGGTTAAGTGACTTGCCCAGGGTCACACAGCTGTTACGTGTCTGAGACCAGATTTGAACTCAGGTCCTCCTGACTTCAGGGCTGGTGCTCTATCCACTGCGCCACCTAGCTGCCCCTCTTACTTTGAGTTTTATTAATGTTCCCTTTTACTGTCACAACTTCAATTTTGATATTTATTTGGCGAGTTTTATCTTGTTCTTTTTCTAGCTTTTTTAGTTACAAGGCCAATTCATTCATTTTCTCTTTCTCTATTTTATGCAAGTAATCATCTGGTGAATAAAATTTCCCCTCATTACCTCTTTGGCTGCATCCCACTAATTTTGGTATGTTGTCTCATTGTTGTCATTCTTTTGGATGGAATTATTAATTGTGTCTATGATTTGTTATTTCACCCATAGATTTTTAAAGATTAGATTATTTAGTCTCCAATTAATTTTTGGTCTACTTTCTCTTGGCCTTTTATGTCATGTAATTTTTATTCATGATCTGAAAAAAAATCAGTTACTATTTCTACCTATCTGCATTTGATTTTGCGGTCTTCATCCCTCAATGTATATTCAAATTTTTTATAGATTCCATAAACCACCCAGAAAACATATACTCCTTTCTGTCACCATTCAATTTTCTCCAAAGATCTCTTACCTATTTTTTCTAAAATTCTAATTAACTCCTTAACTTCTTCCTTATTTATTTTGTGGTTCAATTTATCTAGTTCTGAGATAGCACCATTGAAATCTCCCACTATTATAGTTTTGCTGTCTATTTCTTCATGTAGGTTTCTTAACTTTTCCATTAGGAATTTAGATGATAAACAACTAGGTGTGTGTGTATGTGTGTGTATACATATATACATATATACATACAAATGTATACATATATTTAATATTGATATTTCTTCATTATCTATGTGCTAGGGTATGGAACCCTGCTGAGAGGCAGTACAGAGGCCCCCTTGACCTATGGTGCACAATAAGTTTTCTGCCAAGTTGCAGAAATGCTCTTGTTGAGCAAGGAGCACTGATGCACGGCATGGGAATGGGTTGAGCCTGAGGGTCACAATTAGTTGTTCCTGATCAGGGATGCCTTGACAGGGCCTCTCGCCTGTGAGCAAGTTGCTGATGTGGCTGGGTTGGCTCTCCTTTCATTGGCAGATACCATGCACATGCAATGCCTATGAGTTGCTTCTCTGAATGATGATTGGGGATTGCCTATCGTTCACACATTGATCATGCTTGCAAAAATATATGTCAACAAGGCTGTTCAGCATAATAAACTGGAGCTCTTTTCACACCCTATGAGTTCCCCTGCCTCATTCATCTCGCCTCTGAGATCAAAGGGCTTACACAAGGTAAGCTTTTAAAAGACATCCACAACATCTATGGTACCCTTTAGCAAGATATATTTTCTTCCTTATTCCTTATTTCTTTTAATTGGATCTATTTTTGCTTTTCCTTGATCTGTAAACAGGATTGCTACCCATTTTTTTTAATTTTTATTTTTTTATTTCAACTGGAGCATAATAGATTCTGCTCCAGCCTTTTACCTTTATTTTCTATGTATTGCTCTGCTTTAAATGTGTTTCTTGTAAAAAAAAACAAACAAACAAACAAACAAAAAAAAAACACCATATTGTAGGATTCTGGTCTTTATCCAGTCTGCTATCTGCTTCTGTTTTATGGGAGACTTCATTCTATTCCCATTCACAGTTAAAATAATTCATTCTGTTTTTTCTGCCACCTTATGTAACCCAAGTTATGTTTTTCTCTTCCCTTTCTTCTTTCTCTCCTTTATAGCATTTTGCTTCTGACCACCACCTCCCTCAAACAACTCTCCCTCTTTAAAGCCCCTCCCCCCTTTTTATATTTTCACCCTACTACTTCTGTTTTTCTTTCTATTAGCCTCTATTTTTCTTTTCCCCTTCCACTTCCCTATAAACTGGGACAAGTTTCTCTGTGAAACCAAATATGTCTAATATTCTCTCTTTGAACGAAATTTGTTAAGATTCACACAATATTCATCCCTCTTCCTTTTTCCCCTCAATTATATTAGTTCTTTTTGCCTCTTCATGAGTTCTAATTTCCCTCATTTTACTTCCATTTTCCTTTTTTTCCAGTACAATCCCCTTTCCACCTCAAGTTTCTTTTTTATTTCATCACAGTAAATTCTTATTATACCAGTATTCTCCAAGTATGCCCATAACAGAGATATAATTCTCTTAGGAGATATTTCATATTTTCTTCTAATTTTTCATTTTTTTTCTTTTTGTTTGACTGATTCTTGAAGTCTTATTGAGTCATTCCCTTGCATTTGTTCAATTCTTATTTTTAAAGTGTTGTTTTCTTCAGTTATCTTTTTTAGCTCCTTTTGTAACTGGCCAATTGAATTTTTTTGTTCATTGCACTCTTTTTCCACTTCACTAATTTTATTTTTCAATAAATTGGTGTCTTTTTCATATCTCTTTTCCAGTGCATCATATCCTTCTTGCAAGATATTGTATCCTTCTTGCACTGATTTCAATTTATTTTCCCACTTAT
>JAJPUD010009637.1:0-27735 GCA_023553655.1 Myrmecobius fasciatus
CACTTAATTAGGACAAGAAGTTCACTTAAAATGTAACAAAGGAACAAATGTATAGGGCTCCAATAAAAAGGGACTGAGTAATTGGAGTTGATTTCTCAGAATTTCTAGGTAAATTAGGTAAAGCTGTATCCTATAGATCTGCAGTCCATAAGGATCTTGTTATCTGTGCTTATATCCCAATGAAACAAGCAATAGAAATCTAGTTGAAAGAAAAATTATCATTGGTTGAGCTCCAAAAATGTTCCCTTGACAAACTGCTAAGCACCAGTGTTCTAGGTATATGACAACTATGCTGTTTATATCAGCTTTCATACTCATAAAGGTAAACAAACAAATGAACAAAAAGCAATCAGATATAAGTACTTCTCTTTATAAAATGTAAGCACAATTCTTTGATTACTTCCTATTACTACTTCAATTGAGTTGGGGAGGGAAGGGGAAAAAAAAACCAAACAATTCTCTCTTTTTTTACATACTTATTTATAAAACACATGCATGTACTACTGTACTAAGGATTGTATGCATTATAAAACTTAATAAAAATGGGAATCTAAAAAAGAACAAGGCAAAGATAAAATTATATTTGACTCTAATATCAATAGGGAGCAAGGAAGCAATATGAACAGACCTGGGTTTTAGAAAAATCATTTTGACAGAATGTATAGAGCAATGGAGAGAAAAGAGACAATATAGGGAGACTAATTAAAAAGGAGTTTGCAATACTAAGAGAATTGAGGTAATGAGGGCCAGAACTAGGGTGATAGCTCTGTGAGTAGAGAAAGGAAAATATAGAGGTTGAATAATAAGATTCAGCAAATGACTGGATTATGGGGTGAGAGATAAAATGACGCTGCCTTTGACAGTAATAACTAAATTTGAAAGAGGGAGGGTTTGGGTTGAAAGAAAAGATGAGGTGTGCATTATGACAATGTACAGAAATATATGTGTGTGTGTGTGTGTGTGTGTGTGTGTGTGTATCTCAATGGATTTTGACTTGGAATAGCACTCTCTACAAAATAGTTTTGTACCATTTTGGCTACTTGAGGTTCATCTAGCTACTTTTCTCAGAAATCGGGTATAAGGTAATCCTCTAAGAGATTGAAGAGAGAGCCTTCTTCCAGCTTTACTTCTCTACTAACAACCTAATAACTTTCTTTCTCAAACTATTTAAGATCTTGGAGTTCATTCTCTTTGACCAACAGTTCCTAGTTATATATGCTTGCTCATACCATGGAACTTACTGTTTCATCCAAAATGAAAAGGAAGGAGGCAGAGCTTTTATTCATAGGCCATGATTCCAGAATGCAGGTCTTTGCATCAACTGATCCTGAGCAATAGGGATGAGTATGGTTGGGTATAGGAGCAAATTTTACTAATAATGCTTTGCAGCTGCTGCAAGTAGGTGCCCAGAGAAGTGGTTATTTCATAAAAACTGAGGTTCTGTACTTAGGGACCAGCCCAGTTATTGATAACTGAATAAATCTAACTTAGCTTAGTATGCCTACTCTAGCTAGCATTTACATAGTGTCTACTTACTTTAGAATGTTTTCCAAATATTTTCTCAGTTGATGCACACAATAGCTCTGGGAGGTTGCCATCATCACCCCTATTTTACAGAGGGGGAAACTAATGCAAAGAAAATGTAAGTGACTAGCCCAAGATCACATAACTATTAAGCATTTAAGACCAGATTTGAATAAGGGTTTCCTGCCTTCAGGAAACAACTTGGTAGGACTTGCCAGAGCCTGTATACTCCTGATGTAGTATTTGAGACCTCCTCTTAGATACAAAATGGGACCGTACAATATGGCTTGAGGAACTCCCTGTAATAACTAAGACAAAAAACCTTTAAAGAAAATATGAAGGGCAGTGATGTGCTTATTTCTTTATCTCTTGTCAAAAGGGGGAGAAGGAATTTTATCATAAGGTGGCAGGTGGGGGGTAGTAAATACTTAGGAGAAGCCGACAAGTGGACTCAGGTAGAAGAAAGCTGGGAGAACTGGAATTGGAGGTAATAAATACACACACACATATATTTCTGTACATGTCATAATGCACATCTCATATTTTCTCTCAACCCAAACTCTCCCTCTTTCAAACCCCCTAGAAACAAGGTGTTTAACCTTTACATCTCATCTAATCAATCAGCTGTACACCTATGATGCATGTATACAGTGATTGATAAATCATTTTTTCATTCATTTACTCAATTGACTTGAAGTGTCTATATTTACCTGGCTTGGAAAGAAGGAGATTATTAGCTAACATAACACTGGGAGTACTGGGATGTGAGAATGTTGAAGGACAAGAATAGGTGTAGTTATATTGAACACAAGCCCCATTATTGGCCATTGTGGGAGGGTAGGTATTGACCCCTTTCCAAAACTCCAGTTGACTAATGGCATACACCTTGGAGTCCTGCTATGACCAACTCTAAAAACTACAAGAAATCAGGAAACTTAGATTTTTTTTTGTTAGTAGCTGTGTCAGAGATTGGTTGTTTATATGATAGTGGCAATGACAATTAATTTTAAAGTTTGGAAGGAGGCTAAAGGATTAAGTGAATTTTTTTTTTCAAAATAGGGAAACCTACAAGTTTGAAGGCAGATAGAAGCAATCAGGAAAAGGAAAAGATTGAAGACAGTGGAAAAGGGGGGTAATGGAGGAAGCACAATGAAAAGAAAAAAGGCTAATAACAGGTAGTATTTACATATTATTAATAACAGGTAGTATTTATTAATAATTAAGTTTTAATAATAACAAGTAACAATGATAATTATTTAATAATTATTATTCATAATGGGTAGCATTTATGTATTAATTTAAACAATTAATGCAAACTTTTTTATACATATTTTGCTTTATTCTCACAACAATCCTATGAGGCAGGTACCATTATTACCCCTATTACTCAGAGGAAACTGAGATTGAAAGAAGTTAAATGAATTGCTCAGGGTCACATAATTAGTAATTTTCTAAGAGCAGTTGAACTCGGATCTCCTTAACTCCATGCCCATCTTTCATGTAGCTGCCTCTAAAAAGAAGGTATCTTCCTTTCAGATAAGAAGGTGGGAAGAGAATATAGATGTTGAAATTGTCATTTTGTTGCCAGAAGGAGGTTGAGGTGGTTCATAATCTTGATCTTCTTAGTATTGTTCTTAATCTGGAGAAGTTCCTGTTCTCCACTGAGAGTACGCTTGTTGGCTTCTCTTAGGTATTTATTACCTCCAATTCCAGTTCTCCCAGCTTTCTTCTACCTGAGTTCACTTGTTGGCTTCTCCTAAGTATTTACTACCCCCACCTGCCATTTTATGATAAAATTCCTTCTCCCACTTTTGAGAAGAGATAAAGAAATAAGCACATCACTGCCCTTCATATTTTCTTTAAAGGTTTTTCCTCTTAGTTATTACAGGGTGTTCCACTTAAGCCATATTCTACGGTCCCATTTTGTGTCTAGGAGGAGGTCTCAAATACTAAATCAGGAGTATACTCTAGCAAGTCCTACCAGGCTGAAACAGCTTCAGATATGGAATAGAACATATATTTGTTGTTTGCATATCATCCTTGTCAAATTTGGGGAGATTCTTTACTAGAGAAAGATTGTATGACAGATTTTTTTGGAGGGACAGGGATCACAGGAACTAATGAAATCCAGTTTGCATCTACTAAAGTATGGAGGGGTTGTGACATAAAAGTAAAGGATATTTCACACAGATGAAACTACAGGTCTTGGATTGAGGCACAGGGAAGATGACAGATGACAATATTTATTAAACATTTACTTTGTGCTAGGCACAAACCAAAGAGAAAAATTACATATATCAGAAGTTTTATAAATTAGCCTTGGTTTTCTACTTTCTTAGATGCCCATCACTGGACAAATGACTCTTCCCACAGTAGACTCTCCTCTATTCTTTTAATTCTTTTCTTTCTAGAGCTATGGGGCTTCAGTATTATCTAAATTGAATTTTAATCCACCATCCTTGACTCATAGCCTAAGGTAGATTTGTTTTGGCAAGACCTCAGTCTTTTTATATTTATTTCTAAATCTAATCTCCAAGTGTGGGGTTTTTGGCTATAAAGAGCTCTATGTCATCAAGTTCTCCAAGATTCCTTCTGTGAGCTTCAGATTGTGTTGTCTGGATTTTTAGCCTCCTTTTTCATGCTTAGTAGAAGTGCTGATGATTTCAAATGCTATTCAATTAAATTCAACAAGCATTTATATTGCCCCCATTTTTTGCCAGATACTGTAAGAACCTCTGTAAATAACACCACAGTCCTTTTTAAGTTTTACCTTCACCTTTAACTTGGCAAACAAGAAGAGTATTCCTCTGTTTGCTCAAACATTCCTATCAAGTATTTTTAGATCATTCTTCACCAACGTAGCATTTACATGTTTCACCCTCAGTGGAGGGATCAATGATTGGTTCCTGGGAAGCTCTGTCTTCTTGATTTGATCCTTTCTTTCTTGGTTAGGTTGATATTTGATGAAGTCTAGCTTCTTTACCTCCTTTTCTAGACTAGGACCTCTCGAAGTCCATTTTTTTTGAAGCCTTGGTCTTCATGACTTTTTGGAATAGGCTACTTCAAGCTCTCCTTTATAGTGGTGATTGCTAATTTGTAACTGATATTGACTGGCTCCTCAATACTTGAATGCTGTATTTCTGGCTTTGACTTTGGAAACTCTGGATTTTCACTATAACATTTCTGGGAGTTTCATTTTAGAGGTTTCTTTCAAGAGCTTATGGTGGATTCTTTTTATTTCTACTTTGCTTTTTAGTTCTCAGAATTCTTGTATGATTTCTTGAAATTACAATATTTAAACTCTAAATCCCCTGTACTGTAGACTCCCATTTCTTCCTCAGAATACCTCATGTACTATATGTGAAACGTGACTCTGACATATGAATGAAAGTGCCAATGTCATTCCATATATTAAATATCAGTCTTTAAAATTTTTTATATAAAAATAACTATAAATGGAAGTTTTGATATTTTGTTCCTGCACTTTAATTTGGAAACCATAACTCTAGGGTATCAATATAGGATATGCCAATGAGCTGTTAGGTGGCACAGTGGATAGATGCTGGAACTAGAGTTAGAGACTCATTTTCTGGAATTCAATTCTGATCTCAGATACTTACTAGCTTTGTGACTTTGGCTTAGTCTGTTTGCCTTAGTCTCCTTATTTATAAAATGAGATGGTGAAGGAAATGACAAAGTGCTCCAGTATCTTTACTAAGAAAATCCCCAAACGGGATTTCCAATCATGTTCTCTTGGTTCTGTTTATTTCATTCTACATCATTCTATATGTCTTCCCAGTTTTATCTGAATCTATTTCTTTCACCACTGAATGGGTGTGGCCTCAGTAAAACTAAGATCTGTTGAAGACCTTAGCTTAAAAAAGTAAAGGTCTCCCATTTCATCCAGAGCCATTTCCAGTTATCTTGATCTATGCTTTGCCACTGGACCCAGATGGCTCTAGAGGGGAAAGAGAACAGGTGATCTTTCACAGCCCTCCCTCTGTAACTTAAATCTAATTTACTTCCATGTCATGGCAGCACCTCCCTGATGTCATGGTCCTCTTCCAAAACAAAGGACAAACAAGTCTTTCATCACTTCATAGCACAATAGTATTTCATTAAACTTATGTACCATAATTTGTTCAGTTACTCCCCAACTGATGGGCAGTCCCTTAATGTCTGGTTCTTTGCCACTATTAAAAAGAATTGCTTTAAATATCTTTAGACATATTGAACTTTTCTCTCTTTCTTTGTTTTCTTTGAGGTATAGGCCTAGTAGTCTAATAGTAGTATTGCTGGGACAAAGGGTTTGTACACATTAAAAGTTTTTTGAGCACATTTCTAAACTGCTTTCCATAACAGCTGGATCAATGGTATAGCTCAACCAATGATACATTAATTTGCTTGTTTTCCTGAAGTCTCTCTAATATTTAAATTTTTCCTTTCTTTAAAACTTTGCTAGTTTGATAGATAGGTAAATTACTTTAATTAACATTTCCCTAATTATTGTGATTTGAAGCTTTTTTTCATTTAATTATGGACAATTTGGATTTCTTCCCCTGAGAACTTCATGTTCATATCCTTTGATCTTTTATCAAGTGAAGAACAGCTTTAAAAAAAAATTACCCCTCAGTATTTTATTACTGAATTATCTTTCACTTTCCTCTCCAATTTTAGCCTTATATTTGGCTAGTTCAATTCTATACTATCCTCCACTCTTGAATTTCTTCCCTCCTTGTACTAATACTCCTTATCTTTTGCCAAAGTGAAACCCTGAATTACTACCACACTCCATGCCCCTATTCAACTTCTGGTTCAAAGGAGATAGAGGAAGTCACAAATCCAAGAGTACGTTAACCAATTTCAAATGAACCTTTATTGCAAGGAACAGTTTTTATTCTTCCCTAAATGAGTCTCTATCTCATTCTCCATAAAAGCTGTTTCAAACATTTTTTTTTCTCTATCTAAAACCTGCCATCTCCTTCTCCCTCCCCACTCTCAGTTGAGGACTTCACCTGTCTCTTTACTGAGAAAACTAGTTTCCTCTTTTCACTCTCTCTTAATCTCAAAACACTGATATCATCTCTCACTTTCTTCCCCTTTTCTTCCAGTCTCTGACAATGAGCTGAGCTTTTTCCTTATCAAGATTAACTTCTCAATCTGTGCTCTTGATCCCATCCTCTCTTGTCTTTTCCAGCAGATTACAACCTCCATCATTCTCTCTTTCTCACTTCTCCCAAACTCCAACCTCTTCCTATCTACTGGTTCCTGTTCTACTGCCTTCAAACATATTTGCCTCCTTCATTCTTGAAACTTTTTTTTTTTTAACACTGTATCTTTCCCTCAAGCTATTATGACTCAAACCTTTCTCAGACAAACTCCTAATAAAAGCTGTATATATTTCTTGCCTTCATTTCTTTTCTTATGTATTCCTTATTCTTTTGCAATTTGATTTCTGGCTTCAATTGAAACTGCTCTCTCCAAAGTTGCCAACTTTCTCTCAATTAACAAATCTTATAGTATCCCCCCTTGCCTCCTCCTCAATACTTATGCTTCTTGACAGATGTATGGCTTTTGACACTTTTGGCCACCCTTTCCTTCTGAATGCTTTTTCTTCTCTTTTCATGACCCTTCTCTTCTACATATTTAACCATTCTTTAGTCTCTTTTACTGGTTCATAATCTATACTGTGAGTGTTTTCTCACAATTCTCTTTGGTGTTTTCTTCTCTATATACTCTCTCAATATCTTTATTAATTCTCATGAGTTTAATCATCAAATTTGGAAAACTCAACAGTGTCTACTGGATTGGAAAAAATCTGTTTGCATCCCAGATCTAAAGAAAGACAATGACAAGAAATGTTCATATTACTGGATAATTGCACTCATTTTGCATGCCAGCAAAGTTATGCTTAAGATCCTATAAACTGGGCTTCAGCAATATGTGAACCAAGAATTACCAGAAAGCAGACTAGTTATCAAAGAGGCAGAGGAACTAGAGACCAAATTGTCAACATTTGCTAGATTATAAAGAAAGCAAGTGAGTTCAGGGAAAACATCGACTTCTGCTTCATTCTGCACACTACAACTTTTGATCATATGGATCCTTGCAAAACGTGGCATGTTTGCAGAGATGAGAGAAGCAGATCATCTTGCCTCCTGAGGAACCTGTATGTAGGTCAAGAAACAGCAGTTAGACCCAAACATGGAACAACTAATTGGTTTAAGATTTAAAAAAAAAAAAAAAAAAGGAGTGAAACAAGGCTGCATGTTGTCACCTTATTTACTGAACTTATATGCAGAGCACATCATGTGAAATGACAGGCCAGTTGAATCAAAAGCCAAAATTAAGATTTTCAGGAGAAATATTAACAATCTTAAATATGCAGGTGATAGCACTCAGATAAGAAAGCTAAGAGGAATTAAAAAGTTACTTGATAAGGAAGGAACTAAAAGGAAGCTTAACATCAAAAAAGCTTGAAGCTTAACACCAAAAAAATTAAGTTGTTAGCAACTGATCCCATCACTTTCCGATAAATAGAGGGAGAACAAACAGAAGTAATGTCAGATTTTATATTCTTGGTCTCAAAGATCACTACAGACTGTGACTGCAACCATGAAATTAAAAGATGCTTGCTCCTTGGAGGGAAAACTATAGCAAATCTGGACAGCACATTGAAAAGCAGAGATATCACTTTGCTGGCAAAGATCTCATAGTTAAAACTACGGATTTTCCAGTAGTAATGTATAATCATGAGAATTGTAATATAAAAATAGCTGAGCACTGAAAAATCAACATCTACTGTAGTGCTGGAGAAGACTTGAGAATCCCTGGGATAGCAAGGCAATTAAATTAGTCAATATTTAAAGAAATTAATTTGGACTATTTATTGGAATGTCAAATAATGAAGCTGAAGCTTACATATTTTGACCATATAATGAGAAGACTGAACTCAATGGAAAAAACCTTGATGTTGAGAAAGATTGAAAGCAGAAGGAAAAGGAGATGGAAGAAGATAAAATTGGCAGTGTCATGGAAACAACAAATATGAACCTGGACAATCTTTGAGAAATAATGGAAGATAAAAGGGCCTGATGTGCTGTGTTTCATGAGGTTTTGAAGAGTTTGGCACAACTGAACAATTCAACAACAACTTCAACAAATGTAGATGACTTTTGGATCTATATATCTAGCATCAGTTTATTCCCCAAGTTTCAGTCCCACATCACAAATTGCCCATTCAATATTTAAAACTGGATTTTTAGAGTAACATCAAACTCAGTAAGAGGTTGCATGATATAAGTTATAGAAAGTTAGGCTCACAGTCAGAAAGACTGGGATGAAAATCTTACCTCTGACATTTATTAGCTGTATAATTCTGGCAAGTCATTTAATCTCTATTTTCTTAAATTTCTTCATCTGCAAAATGAGCATAATAAAAGCAACACCCTTTCTACCCAAGGGTTTGATCAACTGAGATAACAAAGAACCCTTTGCAAATTTTAAAGCATAATATATTAGCTATTATTATAAAACAATTTATGATTTTTATTTTAAAGATGTATTATCTTTATTTATCTTTTATCTTTTTCTTCAAACCCTTCACTATTCCAAATTTTCTATTTCTGTCAAAGGCATCATCATTTAGTCTCCTTAATTCAAAACTTCATTAATATTTTGGGCTCCTAATTCTTCAACCTATATATCCAATTAGTTGCCAAATCTTGCATTTTCATTTATAGATCGTTTTTCCTATTCAACTCTCTATATTCACTGACCTATCCACCATAGTTCAATTTTGTACTATCTCTTGTCTAAATTATTGCAACAGACTCTTAATTGGTCTTCCTGCTTCGACTTTTTCCTACTCCAATTCTTCTTCTACATAGCTGCCAAAGTGATTTTCCTTAAGTACAGATCTATGTCACTCCCCTATTCAGTAGTTCCCTATTGCTTCTAGGATAAAATATAATTCCTCTTTTTGGCTATTATAGTTGAACACTGGTGTCAACATATTTTTCTAGCTTTAGTGTACAATACTCCCCTTTCTGATACTCTTCTTTTTAATAAACTTGAATGGCTTTCAATATTTCCAGGATCAAATGGAAAATCCTTTGGTTAACTTTTAAAGTCAACCTTTTCAGTCTTTTTATTAGACATGTATTTTATAATCCAGCAATACTGGCCTCCTTGCCTTACTGTTCTTCCCACAAAATACCGTCCTCTCCAATCCTGGAACTTTCTCCCCCCTCATTTCTGTCTCTTGGCTATTCTGATTTCCTTCAGTTAAAATCCTCTGCAACGAGATTTCCCCAGTCCTCAAAATCAATACCTCCCCTCTGAGACTGCCCTTAATTTATGCTACCTATAGCTTATTAGTACATAGTTATTTTCGGGGACTTTTTTGTCTTTCTCCGTTCCATAGCACAGTGCTTGGAACTTAATTGTCAGGTTTGCAGATTGTTTCATTATCCCCAGGCCTTTCACTTCTCTGTCCTTTTCTATTCTTTGCAAAGAACCCACCTACCTTCTCTCTTCCATGTCTTTGCAATCCCCAAGCCTGGAATGCCCTTCTCTTAGACTCTGAGTTCCTTGAGAGCAGGTACTGATTTGTGCTTTTGTATCCCCAGTGTTTAGCACAGTTTCTGGCACATAGTAAGCGCTTAATAAATAGAAGCTAGTTGACCAACTGCCTCAGAGCCAGCATCTCTCTTAATCCAAGATGCCGCTGGAGCATCACCTCTTATTTAAATCCTTTCTTACTGTAGCTGCTGGTGTCCTTCCTTCCTCGGAAACTACCTTGTATTCCTCTACTTGGTATTTAGATCGATCCTCTCTCTCTATAGTGTACTAATTGTTTCTCGCATTAGAATTGAGTCAGGGTTGTTTCATTTTTTTAAGGTGTGCAATTTTGGAGCTTAACCCTGAGCCCGGTACATAAAAGGCACTTAATAAATGCTTGTGGGTTGACTGTTTAGCGTCCAGGAAACGTTAACTTCCCCACTCCCACCCCTCGGAGCTTCGCCACTTCTCCAGCAGGCTTCTCCGCAGTTCCTCAAACCTGCTTTTGTGTCCGGGGCCGCTGGGACCCGCATCCCGGCCGCTGGCCTCCCAGGCCCCCTCCCCAGGGGTCAGAGTTTGAGCTCCAGGGAGGAAGTACGGCAGACAGGCAGCTGCAAGCCCGGGATGGGAGAGCATCTCTGTGACAGGATCTGGTAAGTGCTGGAGGCTTCCAGAAGCCTAGGTAGTAGGAGGGGTAGCGAAGGCGGCGGGAAGCAGAGAGGTGTCCTGTCTGTCTCCCTTCCAGGAACCCAGCCCGGACTTGGCAACTGCTTACTGGGACCAGTGGGGTGCCCGCCGGGCCAATGGGACCAAGTGCGAAGGTGGAGGCGGGGAGCTAAGGCGAAAGGGTAGAGGGCCGCTGCTCCGGTGAAGCCGCTGCGGCTCCTTTAAGGGAGGGGAGGAGCCTGCCCAGCCGCGCATGAAAGAGCCGCTGTGCGCAGCTGCGGGAGCCTTTAAGCCTAGACACCCGGGGCTGTAACTTGCCTTTGCTGCTGAGAGCAAGGTAGCCAACGTTCGTCCTTGTCTTTCCCCTTCCCCGCCCGGGGAACTCCCGCTCGCCTGGCCGAGTCTCTCCGGCGTCCGACCGCGCTCCCACCCTCACCACACCGGAGCCTGAGCCCGCGAGCTCCGGGATGCCTCGCTACGAGCTGGCTTTGATCCTGAAAGCCATGCAGCGGGTAAGTGACCCGGCCCAGCCTCGCTCCTCTCGCTCCCTCCCCGCGCCCCGTCCCCGGCCTTTGCATCCTTGCTGTCTTCTCTGCAGCTTTGGCATTCCGTCACCCATCCCAAGGAGCCGCCGGGGAAAAGGGACTCCTCTGCTCCTGCTTCTGAGTCCCCTTAGGCTTCTAGGCGGGGGCGGGAGGGGCCGGGGGAGGACGCAGCCAGGTTCATTCATTTCTTCCCGCTCGTCCTTTTTTTTTACACACGCATACACACAGACACGCGCGCGCGCGCACATGTTGCCCGCGCCTGGAAGGTTCCAGGGCGCGTGTGCACGTCCGCTAGTGCTTGGAGACGGGCTCGTGCGTGTGTTTCTCTGAGTAAATGAGTGGAGGCGTGTGGGGGCGTGGGTAGCTCCGTGAGCTTCTTAGGTGGTGGTGATGGTGCTTGTGCTCGGGTTGGCCTCAGCTAGGATTTCCATAGCGCTTTGCACACTGACTCCTTTGTATTTCTTTCCAACCCCGGGAGGTAGGCGCTATTCTTAGCCTCATTTTACAGATAAAGAAACTGAGCCTCTGAGGTTCCCTGATTAAGATTAGGACATGCCTGAGGCTGGATTTGAACCAAGTCCTAAGGACTAGGTCCAGCCACTGGATCCATTGCGCAACCTAACATACACCTCCTATGTGTATCCGTATGTGAGAGCTTGGCCGCGTGTTTTCTAGAAGGCTGTAGATGTGTGCCCCCGTGCGTATGTGTTTCCATGTGTACTATACTGTGTATTTCTGCCTGTGATCGTGTGTATGCAGAGTGGGTTATGTTCATTTCTCAAAGAGGGGGTGGTTCTGCTCACTCCCGGACTGTCAACTCTGCATCATGTACACACAGGTATGGGCCTTTAGAATAAACATGGAATTTAAAGCATAATCTTGCTATAAGAGAACAAAGATCATTCAATATCTTCTGCCAATCCTCGAGTTGGGAAACCTTGATATGTTATTACAAAAAGAAAAACTCCAAAGCAAACAATACCCAACTTTCTCATTCCCTGCTGTCTTCACCCTTCTGATTATGGGTATGCTTACTGCTAATTATCTTATTCTAGGTTTTCCTAGTAAAATGCGCTTACCTTTTTATATGTCTCAAGTATCCTTAGCCCTGTTTTTGATTTAAGTGTGTTTTTTGAACCTTCAGTACAATTCAATAAAATTCTTTGAATCCTCATGTGTAGTACTCTCTTGACTTGTTGCCAGGGGTATCTCTAACTTGAATGAATATATAAAGAATTAAACTTTAAGGAAGGGGGAGAAACTCCACCAAGGCTATCCTAATCTTTATTCATCCAAAGATTGGTCTTTCAGCTTCTCTCTGGGAAAATTTTTTCCTCTGAGAAAGAGTCCGCGATAGAGGGAAGAAGACAGAAAGAAAGGTAGAGGAGACAGAAAAAGGTTGGGGGAGAGAGACAGAAGATAGACATAAAGGAGAAGGAGGGGAAGCAGACTAAAAGGTAGAAAGATAGAGACTGCCTTAAGGGAGCTTTTGATGGCATGAGACTGAAAATAAAGTTAACTTGTTTTGTGCTTTGTCAGGCATAGTGAAGGCTAATTGAATTTATTAGACTATGGAGACAGCTTTTTTATCCCAGCCCACTGTGTCTGTTATCTTAGAAATGCGATCTTTTTGCAGGAATCTCCTTTTGCTACTTTTAAAAAAAGGAAAAAGAAAAAGAATATTGTGTATGTACCGTATTAAGGTTTTCAATATTTACAGAAAGAAATTTCCATGCTAACTCTACTTAAAACTTGGTTAATTTTATAATACGTAATATGTAGTGATTAGACATTCAGCTTTTGAGCATGATATGTAATATGTTGAATTAATGCTAATAATCACAAGTTCTAAAAAAAAAAATTAATACATTCCATGAAAAAGAAGAAAACAGTTGAGTAATTTGCTAACTCTGCAAGATATGTGCTAGATTGGATACTAGAAATTTTGAGTTCTGCCCTGAGAGCCTTTGACTGGGAACCTGAGAAAATAAACAAAGAATTTGAAGTTTGAGGCCCCCAAATAGTACTTCATATTTTCCCAATTCACAGAAACATAAAATTAATTGGGAACAGAAAAAGGAAAAGAAAGGGCGGAGAAGGAAGCAAAGAAGAACTGAAGACATAACCCTTGTTGGGAATAAGGAGAATGGGAATTAAGTTAAAATTGTGACCTTCTCAGTCATCCATATGTTATAGAAGGTATTTTAAAATTAGTTTATTGGCTATTGACATCATTTCCCCCTTCCTACTTTTCCCACTTTAATCTTTATTTTTATATAAGTGGAAGGTGGATGAGAAAATATTTGTTAATCAGTATTGGCATTGCCCATGCATCTTTGAATTTTTTCTGGAAGCCAAGAACCAAGTTAAATTACAGATTTTTTATCCTCAGAGTGTCTGCAGGCACATTGGTTAAGTTTTGCTTTTTCTTAGCTAGTTGTCAAGACGTCACCGGTAGGTGGGGGACTTCAGAGATATGAATGGGTACCACCTGGCATGAAATGATGTGTTGATTTAATCATTCTTATATTATTAACAGTGATGGGGGAAGAAGGTGTTTGTAGGAAGAAGAGTCATATGGAAACTCTTCAGTTTTGTATGCATTTCCTTGGGCACCAGGGTTTGTAGAGGAAATATTGCAACAATGATGTTATGATTGAAAAGGCTGAAGAAATTATCCTGGATTTAAAGTGGATTTAAAGGTATTACAGTACATATTTTTTTTCCTCCTACCTTTTGAAATATCTATAATGAACATGGAAGGTTTTCCTGTTTTCACAAAATTTGTTGTGCTTAAGTTATTAAATTATTAAGAAAACTGGAATCTGAAGCTCAGTATCAGTTGTGAAGATCAGATTGTACAAGTATACTTAGAAGTTATATTTATAGTATGTATAAAGGATTTCATGTGTAAACTAATATTTTTACAGAACCCAAATTAATAGGATTATAAATTTAGAGCTGTAAGAGACTTCAGGGGTCATTCCTGAGAGCCCCTCACCTACATTTTACAGATGAGATAACAGACTTCGAAGGAAATAATTTATCCATGATCATAAATGTATTAAGTAGGAAAGTGGGAATTTGAACTCATACCAGCTGTGACTCCACATCTGGGGGAAAGAATTGTTGGCTAGTAGATATTTATGTTGCTCCGATTTGTAGAGACCACTTAATAATAAGATAATTTGTGATGAAGGAAAATTGCATCTTTAGTGCCTTTAGATTGAATTGAATACCTAGAGGTTTTCCTTCCCATCTCTTTCATGCCTGTTATATTCTGTAGGGCAGTAGGTGATTTCCAATCTCCTTGGAATTATGACATCCATTGTTTGGTTTCCTTTTACCGCCAACACTCCCTTCCTTCTCCCTGTACTAGTGGCACAACTCCTTCTTAAATGTGAAATACTCAAAACACAATACTTGGTGTTTTCCATCACCTCTAAGGCACCCAAAGGATGTAGCCAGGCTACTTTTTGGGGGAATCCTTGCTATACATTTCAGGATATATTTGAAACATGATTTAATATTAATAAATTCACATTTGAACTAGGGAAAACTTTAATGAGCTGGAATGGAATGGAAAAACCTGTTTTTTTAATAGGTGCCAGGCACTTGTAGAATAGTAGCCCTCAGCAAAAATAAGCAAACAAATGAAAAATTTGCAAGTAAAATTAAGTTTGAATTTAGGTGTGCATGTTTAGTACTAGTACCTTTAACTCATTCAGTTCTTTCCCCGGTTAAAAATGCCTTAACTATACTTTTAATTTTCAGTTGTTAGGCATTACATAAGAGAGTAGTGGAAGTCATACTATCATTTCATCAGTTCAGTTTAAGCTTACAAATGATCATAATCCCCTCAGTTTATGCAGATTGGCAACCTTGGGGTCATCTATTCCCCACCAGTCCAAATATCCACTCCATTGCCAAATCTTGACATATCTAATTTCACAACACTGTCATATGCCCTCCTTTTCTTTACTCACACAGCTACCATCCTTCTGACCTTCATCACCTGTCACCTGTTATAGGAGCTTTGTAACTGGTCCTCTTCCCTCAGTAATCTATCTTCCCTTTTACCAAAATAAACTTTTAAAAGTATGTCTAGCAATGCCATTCTCTTCTCCAGCTCATTTGACAGATGAGGAACTGAGGCATATGTGGTTAGGTGACTTAGGATCTCATAGTAAGTATCCAAAGGTAGATTTGAACTTGGGGAGACTCCAGACCTAGCATTCTATCCGTTGTGCCACACTTTTCATCTATTCAGTACCTACTTATTTGTATATTGCCTCCACCACTAGAAGAGAGAAGAGACTATTTTTGATTTTCTTTGTATGCTCAGTGTTTATTTAGCACAGTAACCAGGCAGAGTGCTTGTTGATTATTGATCCTTGTGGCCCTTCTGGATTGCTGATCCATTCTTAGGTCACATTGGTTTAAAGTATATTGTCTAGAATAGAGGTAATACAACTTTGTGTTGATTGGAGAACAAATAATTGACATTTAGGTAGGATTCTCAGGTTCGCAAATTGCTTTGCTCTGTTATCTCATTTATGAGATAAGTACAATAGTTACATTCCCAGTTTTACTAGAGGGAAATGAGACTTCTAAGAAAGGTTAAGTATTTTGTCCAAGGTTACTGAGCCAGTTAAGTATTGGAATCCCATTAGGGTGGCAACTGAAATCCTTAATTTCCCATCATTTGAAATGAGTTGTTAAAAACATTGACTAAATAGATCATTTGTTAGAGATACTTAGAGGATTCCTATGTTGCATGAAAGATCACACTTGATAACCTTTAGGCATGGAGATTAAAAATAATGATATTATTCATAATTTGAAATAACTGTTAGAAATAAAATTAAAGTAGCATTATATTTGGAAAATTTTGAGAATATAATAAATCTTTGATTGGAAAAGATTGGATTTAGTAAGGAGATAGAGGAGGAAGCCTAAGACGAAAAAAGTAGATTTGGTTAATTTTGTTGGAAAGGGAAGTGAAATAGACATTTTGGAGAAAAAATTTAAATCTATACATATGTGTATGTATGTTTGCCTCTTTACATATTATATTTATATATATATTTCTATGGATCAAAAAATTTTATTAGGTTAGGAATATGAGGTCCTGATTAGTGTTAATAAAGAATCTTCAGAAGTGGTGGTATAAAAATATACCACCACTTCCGAAGTTTCCAATGTTTATTCAGAAAGTTGTCATAGTTTATGAGCAGGCTTTAGGCTAGGATGAAAGGGAAAAACAATTAGAAAATTTTTTTCTGTGCTGTAGGATTTCTTACAGGTATTTCAAACTTGGGAATGAAAAATTAATGGCTTAAACAATAGTCTCATATAACTAGAATTAAATGAATTCAGGCTCATATATAAAGGCACCAAATTTATCCTTCTATACTGTAGGAGCAAGGGTATTCATAGTCTTTGTGGAAATATGTAAAAAAATAAACATTTATATTAACCTTTTATAATTGTACCAACTGTTAGCCTAGGTTTAAGGTAACTAGTTAAAATTATTTTAGTTTTTAGAGATCTTTTGGTTTTCTTTGACAATTTATGACAATCTCAATCTTATCTTGTCAATCTGTTTTACTTCTAATTCGTTATTTAAGGAACCCCATTTTTTTATTTACAGTGGGAGCAAAGTTATTCTCCCCTTTTAAAACAGACTGTTGTGGGATCCTTTTGATCTTCCAAAAGTAGGTAATCATCTGTTTATTGCATTGCTGGGGAAATAGGGCTTTGGAGCTCAGATGTGCAAAGCTATGGTTAAAGTGGGGAAAAGGATAATGTAATTTTGAAGTGGGGTTCTTAAGAGTCAAACAGTTTATGTAACCAGCATTTTATTCAGCTTTGTTCATAGATAATTCTTAGGTGCTAATACCTGACCTGCTTTGCACAATAATGAGGGAGGTCTTTGCTTAATTTCATTTTCCTCTTATTTTGTCTATATCCTGGTTCTGTCCTCCTAGGAACTTTAGAAAGGGGAAGGTTTCATTTTGGGGTTATAGAAGTAAATCGACTATGATATAAATGTTTGGACATTTGTTCATAAGAGTATATATCAGCTCGAGCTACTAGCACCATTTACCCAGTCAGCAGTCAATAAGCTCCCTTAACCTCAGCCTTGTGCTTGAAAGGGCTTTGAGGGATTCCAGCCTTGCACTGTGAGGCCTATGTTCTTTTAACTCTATGAAGTGATTGAAAGTTTTACTTTCTTAGAGCTCCAGCTGAGGAGCAAGAGATGATAGGGTTGATTTGTGAGCATACATTTTGTGAAAATGGTTTCTGAATATTGTCTAAAGCGAACATTTATGAACTTTTCCTCTCATCCCTATTGACCATTCCCTGCCTCTCACACGTTTATTAAATGCTGTGCTAGTGATAATTGAAAAATTGTTTTGGTTAATGTAGTGAGGAAATAACCTCTACCAGTGCACATCAACTCTGTGTCTTTTCTCTAATTTATAATTTGTAAGAATTGCGTTCTGTGACTTAGTAAACCCAGGTTATTCTGATTCTGAAGCTGGGCCTTCTGTGTATATCAAACTTTTTTTTCTTCTAATTTTAATTTTTTTCTTTTTTAAGCTGTCTTTCAAATAAAAATCTAGTTAATAAGTTAGTAATTCCTTGTAGTTACAGGCATAATAACTTTTAAGGAAAGATAAATTTGAAAAGAATCTATGATTTTTTTCAGTGTAAGTCAGTTTACAACAGGTCCCTGATTTATAGGCTTTCTATAGAGATTATAAATTATTTTCCCAGGCCTACCCAGCTAATATGAGGCAGGATTTGAACTCTGAGGGCACACTGTTCTTTCTACTATGCTGTGATGCTTCTATAAGAAGCTACTCTTCCCTCTCCCCTCTTTTGTTGGCTGTTCCTTTGATTTCCTGGAAACTCTTGTTGACATTTCCTTCTTGGTTAACTGGTCTGTGCTATTGTTGTTGTTTGTCCTTCTTTCTCAGAGAGGACTTTGAAATCAGGAAGGTGATTTCTTGAACTTAATTAAGGAAGTACTATGCAAAATTAAGGAAGTACTCTGCAAAATCCATAGCCTCTCTTTCTCATTGGAGCCACTTGGCTCTGGTGGCAAGTTATAAATGACTGGAGATGGTCCTGGAATGCAGTGAAAGACCTTAGCCTTTTTAAACTAAGGACTTTCCCAAGTTTGTTTAATTAGTCTGTAACTTAACTAAAGAGTTGCTGGAAGGACTAAGATTTGCTCGTTGTTGCAGGATACCCAAAATTCATGTCTTCTGGACTTAAATTAAAATAATATCTTCTTATTTAGTACCATACTTTTGTTCATTTCATACTAAAAGTATTGGTATAAGGCACAATAAGTTAAATAATACTTTAACTCCATTTGTACATACTTGGGAATTTATTACATAAATCAAGATATATTTTTACTTTTTTTTCTTTACTTTTTTTTTATTTTTTTAATTGATCTTGCCCTTTATCATTGTTTGCTCATGTTGAGTCTTCTGTTTGTTTTTAAAATACTTAGAAGACTTCCTATTAATAAAAGGTCCATTTCCCCCCATGGGATTATAGTCAGGTTTTTTGAATAAGTTTTTCTGTTTTAAGACTTAATTACCTTTGCCTCTCCTCACCCCCATAATATATACATACAAACATATACACATATATGTATATATGCCCATATATATTCTTTGCCTTCCATGTATATCAATTACATTTTATTTGATGCTCTTTGCAACTTTAGAATAGTGGCTACTTTATGGCAATCATATTTCCTTGCTATTTCAATCTTTGTTTCTGGCTTCTTTTGGTCTTTCTTTAACCCAGACACTGGATTTTGGCTCCTCTGAGTTTGTTTTCATTTTGGCTTTCTTTCAGGTGGTGTTGAGTGAGTTCTTTCTTTTTCTTTGTCCTCTAGTTCTAAGAGATTTGGGCAGTTTTCTTTTATGATTTCTTGAATCACAAGCTCAGTCATTTTGCCTGTCAGATGCTTTATTTCTTCTTCATCATCATCTTTCTTCCTTCTTCCTCTTTCCTTCTTTTCTTTCTCTTCTTTTTCTTCCTCCGCCTCCTCTTTCTCCTGTGTTTTCCCTTTATTTTAGTATTTGTCATTATGTGCTATTAGGTTAATTCTAATTTTCAGGGAGTTTTTTCTTGGATAAAATTTTATACCTCTTGTGCCAAGCTGTTTTGTTCCTTCTTCCTCCCTCCCCCATCCTGAAATTCTTCTATTTTTGTTTATTTTCTTATTTTTCTCCTCTACTGTTCTTATTTTATAAAAATATTCTAAATTTAAAAATAAAACAAAACCTTTTCATCTCTTTGACAAATTCTAGTGGGATTTATGTCCGAGATGTGTTTTTTCATTGAGACTTATCTTGTAGATATTTTGGACTCATTTTCTTTTGGTTTTGTATTTTGAAGAGCTCCATCACAATAGCTTTTTATGCTGGTTTTCTTTTGTTTTCTCATTCTTCCGACCTACTTCTTGAAGTTGGACTAGATGTTAGGGCCAGGCTCCTCACACTTCTTGAGGGAAGATCTGGGTTGTTCCTATTTTCTTAGAACATTAAGGTTTGTGTTCAGCATTTTATGAACAAGTCAGGCTGATGGCATGTAAATTTTCTTTGTCTCCAAATTGGTTTAACCCAGTCAGAAGTCTAAAGTATGAAGGCTGTGTTCCCCTCCCCTTTCTGCAGTTGAAAAATATGTGATATTGATTATAATTATTATAAATGGGTAATTGTCTAGTATGTAAATATACTTAATATTTAAAACTCCTTCCAATTTGTAAAGATCTTTCTCGTTCTTGTAACAACTAATCTAATCTAATCTAAGATTTTGTTGTCAAATTCACTTAAAGAAGGAAAAAAAAAAGATGTATTCTGAACATTCATGTCTTTCTGACTTTGTTGGCCCTACCATATGTATGCCTAAAACAATTGTTTTGTATTTTACTATGCAGGATAAAACTTTTTTTTTCTTCCCCTGAGGCAATTGGGGTTAAGTGACTTGCCCAGGGTCACACAGTTAGAAAGTGTTAAGTGTCTGAGACCAGATTTGAACTCAAATCCTCCTGAATTCAAGGTTGGTACTCTACTGTGCCACTTAGCTGCCCCTCAGCATAAAACTTTTTAATTGAAGATTATCAGTCATTGTGATATGATTTTTTTTTCTTAAAGAGACATAGGATTAGAGTGTAAAGAAAATATGTTCCTTTAAATAATTTTCCTTTAGTGTAAGAATTCTTTAATCTGTTTGATGGACCTGTTTGTCAATATGGTAAAACTTATGGCCCCATTATCAAAATCGTGTTTTTACATGTATAAAATAAACTTACAAAGGAAACTAATTATATTGAAATGCAGTTATCAAAATGCTTTTTAAAACAGTTCATAAGTAGTAGGTTAAGAAATTACTCTGTTCTGGTGGATGTTTAAGAATGAATTCTGGGAACAAAATGTGGCTGATTCAGGAAAGCTTATCATACTTCTGAAGTGACCAGAGTAGAATGTGATAGCCTAATTAGGTCTGTCACTTTTTGCTATGTGTATCTAAATTATTGTTACCTTTTGTCTTTGACTACTTTTCTGGTAGTTTTTGTTGTTTGTTTATTTATTTACTTTTTGCTCTACAGATAATAACTGGTAAGTATGTAAAATCAGTATTTAGTAGTAATAGCCTGGTTACATGGGTTCTTGGGCATGCCAGTGGCCTCTAGGCAAAGTGTAAGGAATTAGATGAGTGGTAAGGAGAATATGATTGTTTTTAATTATTTGTAGTCTTTGTGAGCCTCTTAAAAGAAACAATAGTATATATCCCCCAAAGGACATAGAAGTTATTCTCATTGTTTATATAGATATAGCTGTATGTGGAAAGTGACCTTTTTTAAATTCCTTAGTCTTTTTTTTTTCTTTTCAGATTGTTGTATCCTGAGGTGATAGTAGTAAACTCCTTCAGGGTGGAGATTAGTTTTATTTATTTATTTATTTATTTAGATCTGTGTATCTAACATAGTGGATATATAATAAAAGCGTACTAAATTGAAAGTATATTGGAGGGTGTTTTTCTTAAATAATTTAAATAAAATAGAATTTAACTTAATACAACTTAAATAACAAGTAACTTTTTTCAGACATAAGTTTTCTTCTACCCAACTAAAACGCCCATTAGAAATAAATCTGACTATATAGAGAATTGTGCAAGGAGTAGTTTGAGTTATAATACAACTTAGAATAAAATACGTATTACACTTTTTTCCTCTCTCTGCACACAAAATAACCATTTTCTCTATTTTCAAGTAACCATTACTTTAAGTTAATGTATACCTTTGTGCAAAATGTTTTGGAAGTTTGAATATCATCTTTAGGTAAGGCAGAATTCCTTTAGAAAATGATGTTTCCCCTCTTCTGCCAAGTTGTATTTGTTAGTGTATAAATTACCATATATTAATAATGACATTGTGAGTGTCTTTTATTGGTATGAAGTTTGTCTTCTATAGCCTGTTAAACATGGTGTTTTACGGGATGTTCATTTTCACTTTTTATTAGCCTTTAAGGATGCTCCTTTTTTGGGGGGGGGGAATCCTGCTGACTCATGATTCTTAGCTTAATTAGTTTAAATTTCATTGCTGTTATAGATGGAGACAAACAAATAGAAAAAGCTAACCACTTTTTTGTTCTTCCTTATCCCTTCAACAAGGGCACAATTTTCTATATTCTGAAGAGTTCTAAATTCTTGCTTTTCTAAATTCTCCAGATCAGCACATTCTTAGAGTGATTATAAGGCCTTAGTTACAGGTATAATCCTTAACTACTTTTTGAAGACTAGCAATTTTGTATATATAGAACTCAAATTTAACTTTAAAAGTGGTCAAATCAAATAATATTTAATTGCAGCAATTTGCTTTTATATTTTTTATAAAACTCTCTCTTTTTTTAAACAGTAAAAACCAGTATTGAGGAAAGCATAATATAGAGAATTATGTATCAGAAAAAAATGTTCATATATTCTTTGCAAACCTTAATGCAATAAAAAACATAATGTCATAGAGCTAATTAGATATTATGACTTGTATTAATACCTTATTTTCTGGTTTAAGACGTGAAATCTTTCTTGAAATAATCTTATACATAATGCTTTTGATCTTTGCAAAATTCAGTTAATGTTTTTTTATAAAAAGTAGTTGCATGGTATAATGGAAAGCATAGTGGATTTGTTATTAAAGAGCATGAGTTAAAATTCTGGCTGTCACTGTGACCACAATTGTAGCCAACTGTACCATGAAGGTATTGTATTGGAGAGAAATTGGGGGTGGAGGAGAGACCTTAAATACCAGTTTTAGGTCGAGGAGGAAACCTAGATAACTCCAACTCAAACTCCCTTCTTTTAATATTGAAAAATTTAGACTGAGAGATTAAATGATTTGCCTAAGGTTACTTCTTTTGAGTTTCTGTGGTAGATTATAATCCATGTCACCATCAGCATTCTTCCTTTTGCACTTTGTAACAAATCTACTCTACAGAATGGATCCTTGACTTAATATCACTGAAACTGTTCAAAATGAAATGCTATCATCAGTTTGGCAATTCATTTTAGATTAAAACTGTAAGCATTTAACCAGGACAGCAGTATTAGGATAAAGTTTGATTAGCATTTTGTGGTCCTATGGTTTAACTTGAGCAAATTATTTAATTTTTGGATTCTTTCTCAATGGGAACACGACAGCGTCTTCAAGGTTTGTCATGTGGAGAAGAAATTGTTCTCTGAGGCCAGAGAGGGTAGAATGGAAGGTAGAAGCTGAGCTTAACGAAGACATGATGTCAGGAAAAATTTTCTGTTTAAATATCCCAAAGTGGAATGGCTTGTCTTGAGAGTCTGTGGATTCTCTGTTCTAACAGTTTTCAAGTAGAAGATATATAGTCATTGGTTGAGTATATGGGGATTTCTTTGACTGTGGGTTGGACTACATAGCTCCTGAGATATCTTCCAACAGTTTTGTGATTCTGTAATTTTCTCTAAACTTCAGGTAAACCAACTCTAAATCGATTTAGAAGCAGGATTCTCAAAATGTATGTATTTACACAAGAGGTCTGCATTGATATTCCACACAGCATTCGGTCCTGGCTTCAGAATCAGTATGACTTGAGTTTAAATTCCGTCACTGATACATCCTAGTTGTGTGAATTGGGAGAGATCACTTAAAACTATCATTGCTACATCCTGACTGCTCTCTATTGAGAGATAACTCACCTGGAAGTTTCCTGTACTCTAGTTAGCTTCCTGTTGCCTACAGGTTCACACATAAAATCCTTGGCATTTGAAGCCCTTTATCACCTGGCTGCCTCCTCCTTTTTCAAACCTTACTCCCTGCTACATACTATAGGATCCTTGACACTGCCCTCCTTTTGGGGGCACTGTCTCCCAACTCTGCATTCTCATCGACCGCCCTCTATGCCTGAAATTCTCTCCCTTACTTGTCTTCCTTCAAGTTCCATCCAAAATCCTACTTTCTGCAAGAAGCCTTTAGCAGTCCCTCTTCATGCTAATGTGCCTTCCCTTTGTTGATTATCTCCAGTTTATCCTGTTACTACATATCTATTGGCATGGTATCTTTCCCATTAGATTGTGAACAAGAGCAGGGACAAAATCTTTTACCTTTCTTTGTATCTCTAGTGCTTAGCATGTAACAAAGTGCCAATGAAATTCTCTTTTTAGTCCTGGACCCTTTTTAATTTTTAAAAAAAAATTTCTTTCAAAATACATCAATTTAGGTGATGTTTCTGTTTGTCCACATATAGTTGTATTGGGAGATGAACAGGTAATTTTACTATATTGTTCATTTAATTGCAGCATGACATTTTTGGCATCAAAAATCTTGGAAAGAAACTAAATTATTATTCATTTCCTTTCCAACCTTGAGAAGTTTCAGTGAAGAGACATCTCTCAAGTTACAGGGTGTTCAACAAAGGCTTACTTGCCTGCTAAGTAGCCTCTAATTGAGACCTGAAAGTCTTCAGTCTACCGGAAAGGTGTTTTTATATTTTCTGGCATGATTCCTGTTGGAAAGCTGAAAGATAATCTTGTGGAGTTGTACCTTCAGGGAAGGTGAAGTTGGAACCTGGTGGGAAAAATGTACCAGTAGAGTAGAAAGAATATGGAAATGTGAGATCCAGGGTTGTCCTGGTGGATGTCCTTGAATAACATGCTTTATCTACATAACTTTGATCATTAGTTCTTTGGTAGAATAGAGAAATAATATTAAATTTGCCTCCATGTACCAGGAAGGAAATGGATGCTTACAATAACATTCTCTTTCAGCTTGTATACTTTAACAGGTGAAAGGCAGCTTGGTGCAAGAGACTACTGGACTCCACCCCAGGAGAAGATTTGAGTACAAATCTTGCCTTTGATATTTCCTGGCTGTTTGATTATGGAAAAATCATTTAACCTCATGAATCCTTTGTCAACTTTATTAGACTTTATGAGAAGAGAAATGACTTGTCTCCATTATTTGCAGTCAACTAGTAGAGGAAACTCATGCAGAGGACCTAAGAAATCACAGGCTCTGAATGTGTATTGATTTCTTAAAATTTAAAGAATATTTTATCCTTTACTTAACAAAGGTATGTGAGAGAGAAGTGAAATGCCTCATTAATTTTTAAGTATGAGGATTTACACCTTGAAAATCAGCAAACCTACATATCAAGACTTTATTGTTTTGTTGATTGTCTAGACTTAAGAAAGTGATGGAGAAAAATTAATTGTGAAGATTAAACTTAAAAGTGTTTCATGTATATATATTTTTTGAGAACTTGTTTTTAAAACATTTACCAGCATCACACTGCTTATACATTACTTTCATTTCCATATATATATATGTATGTATATCTATCTATCTATATATAGATATATATAGATATATATCTTCTTCTACCCAGAGAGCCATCCAGTGTATCCAATGTTTCTTGTCCATAGCACACCAATTCTTCATAGTATTTTTTATTTCTTTGACATAGACAAGTTTAACAATTATAATTATATATCTTAAAGTGATAATATTGCAATTGCTATTGGTTTTTTAAAATTTTTGTTCCTTCCATTTAGATTATAGTTATTGTTCATAATGTTTACCTGGTTCTGCTAACTTTACTTTTCATTACTTCTTATGACTCTTCTTTTAAAATAGTTTTTTTTCCAATTATGTAAAGACAGTTTTTAATTTACATTTTTATAAAATTTTGATTTCCAAATTTTTCTCCTTCCTCTCTTCCCCTTTTCGCCTATTCCTGAAATGGTAAGCTATTTGATAGTTCTTTATGTGCAATCATGTAAAATCCATGTTAGTCATGGTAGTGGGAGAAGAAACATTTGAAAAGAATAAAACCATGAACAAAATGAAGTAAAAATAGTATGATTTTAATTTGTGTTCAGAGTCCATCAGTTTCTCTGTATGTGGATAGCATTTTTCATCATGAGTCTTGTAAATTGTCTTGGATTATTATATTACTGAGAAGACCTAATGTATTCATAGTTGATCATCACACCACATTGCTATTAGTATGTTCAATGTTCTCTTGGTTCTGCTCATTTCACTTTGTATCATACCTATCATATCTATCTATCTAGCTAGCTAGCTATATTTTCGGTGTAGGTCCTTTCCCCTTTTTCCATGAACTCTTAACAGATATAGCTTATTATCCTGTATTTGAATTTTTGTTGCCTGTCTTGCAAGGGTCTTTTAACTTAATTGAAATAAGAAATATAGTGCTCTTATGATTTTTTCAAAGTTTATTTGTACTGCTGCTATGTTTTAATTTAATACCACTTGAATCAAAAACTAAGGCAAAAATAGATAATATGCACAATTAGTCTTAATGTTTAGCCTTTTTTGATGTCATTGTCCTAAAAAGTGGTTTAAAAAAAAAGTTGTTTTTGAGATAAGAAATTTTTGAAATGGTACAAAATCTCCCCACATGCTTCAGTGAGTTCTTAAATTTCTTAGTTCCCTCCTTTGTGGGAATAGCCACATTTAACTACATGAAGATGAATGCCTGAGGTTAAGACTCAAGACAAATTTAGGCAACTTTTCTTCTTCTTTTTTTTTAAAGATATACTATGGTGAAAGATACATGAAAGAAAATGAATTTAGAGTTAATGGACCTGGGTTCAAATTCACACTGCTATTTTCTACCTTTGTAGTCTTGGTCATTTTTCTGGGCTTCAGTTTCCTCACATGTGGAAATTGGACTTAATAGAACCCAAAGGCATTATATATTGTAAAGCTCTTTCTGTGGCAAGTCTGACCTTGTTACTTCCTACTCAGAAATTGTTATTTCCTCCTCTTACCTTTAGTAAAAAATAGAAACTTTCCTATTAAATATAGAAAACCCTTTCACAAATCTTTTAGGTTTCCAGGCTGTTTACTATGCTATTTGCTATTCCACCCAAATGACATTAACTCTTGCTTTTACAGGATTTCTTGTACGCCCCTGTCTGCTTTTCCTGGGATCCCCTGACTGAACCTCACCCTTTGGAATCTCTACTTCCCTGTAGGCTCAGCTCAAGCACTATTTCCTATAAGAAGCCTTTCCTCATATTCCTTACCCTCTGCCTATTAATACCCCTCCCTAGTTTGTTTATATTTTGTATTTAAATTAGCACATTGTTTCCCACCTGTAGAAAGTAATCTCCTTGAGGTGAGGGACTGTTTTGTTTTTTTTACTTTGCATCCTCAGCTTTCTAACCCAATGCCTGGCACATAAAAGATGATCAGTAAATGCTTGTTGAATTGAACTGCAATGAAAAAGACTAAAATGAAAGATGATGAATGTAGTAATCCTTGCAACAAACTCTGAAAAAGAAATAAGCCCAATGAAGATATTTTCTTGTATGTACTTTGGTTGGGTAAGTGGTGGTTCTAAAAAAGACTAGTTCTGTGCATCACAATTGAATTAAAGAGATTTTTATCTGACCAAAGAATGTTCTACTTGGTTTATTTCTTCACTGTTCTTTTGCTTTTCCCCATCTTCCTAGAACTGTGTCTTCCTGACACATCTATATCATACAGGTATGATTTGGAATGATGACCTAACATTTTTTCCAATTTTCTAACTAGATAAGAGAGGCTTGTGAATCTTTCTGCTAGTCAATTACCATGTGACTTTAGGGTTCCCCCCCCCAGGCAATTGGGGTTAAGTGACTTGCCCAGGGTCACACAGCTAGGAAGTGTTAAGTGTCTGAGATCAAATTTGAACTCGGGTCCTCCTGACTTCTTGGCTGGTGCTCTGTCCACTGCACCATCTATCTGCCCCCTTTTAGGTGTTTTTTTTTTTTTTTTAACCTGTCTTGGCTTTATTTTGCTTACTAGTAAAATGAGAAATGAAATAGTCTTTAAAATTCCTTTTTGCTCTAAATGGTTGATCCTAAATTT
>JAJPUD010009637.1:27835-72313 GCA_023553655.1 Myrmecobius fasciatus
ATAGTCTTTAAAATTCCTTTTTGCTCTAAATGGTTGATCCTAAATTTTTCAATGACTTACTAGACTTGAAGCAAGCTAGGAGACCTGAGTTCAGATCCCATTTGACAGTTTTGTGGTTGTGGAGTTAATTTTACTTATGTTTTAGAACCTTGATATCTTTATCATTTGTACTACCTGTTTTACAGCTGTTTGTGAGAAAAGCATAGTTAAAAATGTTATGAGACCATTTGTATATATATTTCAAGATCATTGTGATCATTGTGCTTTTTTTGAGAATGTAAAATTATTCCTTAATTTTGGAAAATCAAAGAAAGCTATGAAGTAACCAGTCCCTCCTGCTTTTCACAGCTCTGAATTATTCTATGATTTTTCAGTGAGTTAACCTGAAATTCAGCCCAGTCTTAAAAATAAATATAAAATCATAAATTGGCAGCAGTCAAATTTTGGCTAAAGAACTTGTCTATTTCCATCCATGTTTTTAAAAGAAAAATGGATGTATCACCACCAGTTAACTATCACGGTGAGTCTGTAGCTCTATAAAATAAAAGGTTGAAAGCTAGGAAATTCCAAATATACTTGGTAGAGGGTACTCATTGATATTCAATCAAATCAAGAAACATTATTAAACATGTACTTTATGTTATACTGGAACTACAATTTTAAAAAATTACCATTTTTAAGGAACATGTAAAACGTGCTTGAAGTATAGAGAATAAATATAAAATGTAAAGTAATTAGGGAAGAAACTCAAAAGTTGAAGGGATCAGGATAAAGCTTTAGAAGTGATGGATGGACTAGATTGGTGTGCAGTGGATAGAGCACAGGTGTTAAGAGTTAGGAGGAGTAAAGGAATATTGAATGGAAGGGGGAGTGTATTTCAGTCATGGATGATACTTAATACAAAGGTAATGGAAAAGGGAGATAAAACAAGGAACAAGAGAAGCTAAGTTGGCTGGACCATAGAGTTCAAGAAGAGAAGTAATACAAAATGAACCTGGAAAGATATGTTGGAACCAGAGTGTGAAGAACTTTTAAAAATTGTGGAGGATTTTATACTTTGTCATTAAAGGTATTAGAGAACAGGAGAGTGACATGGATAGATAACTTAAGGAAAATTATTTTAGCAATTATGTGAGAGATGGATTGAAGTAAGGAGAAGCGCAAATCAGGGATACCAAATAGTGAGACTGCTGCTTGTGAGATGGGGACTTACAAGGACCTGAACTAGTATATAAGTGGCTCTGTGAATGGAGGGGAGGGGACATATGTGAAATACAATGTAAAGATAGAAAGGGTGAGATTTGATAACTGATGGGATTGTGTAAGTGAGGAAGAGTTGGGGATGATATTGAGGTTCTGTTGGGTAGTTGGAAGAATTGTCACATCCTCAACAATAGTAGGGAATTTTTTGGGGGAGGGTTGAGGGGGAATGAATGGGGATAGACAGAACCATGATCTTCTTATAATAGAAAAGAAATGGATAGATAATAGAAAAACTAAAGATTAGAGAGTATTTATAGTGAGATCATTATGCTGACTGTTAATCATGGAACTGAGGACTTGTTACTAAAAGATGAAGAGAGGGGAGGACCCCACCTGAAAGACTGATGGGAAGAAGTATTTTGGAGAGTTAGGGAATATAAAGTCATAAATGATTGGTGCAGTAAAAAGAGTCTGGGATTTGGGGTTACAAGACTTGAATTCAGATCCTTTCTTTGTTAATTTTTTTTCCTTATCTAAAAAATGAACAGATAACCTCCAAGCTGTGGGGAAAAAAGTTTGTGGGAAAGCTTTTGGGTGGAGTGAGACAAATAACATTTCTGGGAACTTTTCCTTTATGATTTCCGGAAACATGAAAGAATGAAAAAGAATGAAATAGCTTAAGTGCTCCCTGTATGCCTTGGGCTGGATGTACTAATAGAAATAGTTGGTAGCCCTGGAGCTAATACTGTAATTGGAGAGACAATATGAATTTAGCTGCAAGACAGATGGAAGGCCTTGGGGACATGATGGTGTATCAGCAGGTCAGATGGCAGTGCCTAAGGGAATTAGAAGGGGTGACAGCAGGGCATATAAGTTAAAATCTCTTGATTTTCTAACATATCAGAAAGTTTGTAATTGGTGATACCTACCTTGTCCAAACAGTGTGAGCTCCATCTGGCTCTTCCTTCTAGGTTGAGGGAGGAGGGGTGAAGGTAAAGCAACAGCAAAAGGCTTTCATCTCAAATTATCTTGTACTTGTGCATTCTCCCAGTGGAATTTGTGGAAAAAACACTTGCTGTGGAATAGAATGATGTGGGATCAAATCCTATCCAAGTTCTTACTATCTTTGTGACTCTATTTCTCATCTATAAATGAGATGGTGATAATAGATGAACTTCCAGCTCTAAACCTAGGATATTATATGATTCCTATGAAATCAGGGATCATTTCATTTTTGTCTTGATGAAATTTGTAATCAGGGAAATTATGCTAGGGAAAAAAATGGGTTGGCTATATGTCAAGTGCAAGGAATGACAAGTGACCTACCAGAGTACTCCATTGGTTACCTTTGTGATGTCAAGAGAAAGTGAGACAGACTCCCATCACATTTGTTGGATGCTTCCTGGCTAATTTATGAAAGGACATGGATGAGTCATGTTGCATGGGCAGGTATGGATGGGTTGTGAACTGCATTGTTGGAGGCATCTTATAAATTGATGATATTACAATAGTCTGACTATGTTCAGGGCCTACTTAACACATTACATATAATATACATTTGAGCATTTGTTGAGTTGAAATGAGTTCTTGCTTTTCATAAAGCCCAATAATTAACCTAACATCTTCCCTGATATTTACTCTCCTGGTTTACCTTCTGTCCAAAATTGACTGACTGCCCTCATCGACAAGTTACTTAATCTAAGTGGTCCCCAGTTTCCTCATCTTTATGGGGCTGATAGGTGGTGCAGTGGATGATGGAGAGCAGGGCTTGCAGTCAGGGAAGGTTCATCTTTCAAATCTGGCCTCAGATCTTTACTGGCTGTGTACCTTGGGCAAATATTCACCCTGTTTGCCTCAGTCTCCTCATCTGTAAAATGAGCCAGAGAAGGAAATGACAAACCATTAAGGGATCTTTGCCAAGAAAAAACCCTAAATAGGGTCACAGAAGAGTCTGACACAACTGAAAAACATTTTTTTTTTCATCTGTAAAATGAGAGAATTGAATTCAAGGACTTCTGAGGTTACTTCTAACTCTAGGTCTCAAAATTCTTACATTGACATGACCTTAAGATTGATTAGTGTATAGAGATTCTAAATCTTTTATTAGCTATGTAATTTTATGGGCATATTTTTCTGTTTCCTCTTACATTTCCTACATTCTGCTTTTCAGTCTCATAGTTCTGCTTGCTGTCTTATATTTTCCACTGATATTCCTAACCTGTTTAGTTTCATTGTTGTGTTTACTTAGGTTTTTATTGCCTTATTTTGCTTTGTGATGATTTTGACTCATTTTATTTCCTTTAAAGGACTTGATTATTTTGTTATTTCTTGATAAAACTGGTTTTGTTTCTGGTGTTTCTATTGGTGTTGTCTTAAGTATATTTTTATTCTACAGATTTTTCTCTACTTTTTTATAATTTGTAATATACATATATATATATATATATATATATATACATATATATTTGTAAAAAATGATTCTGACTTGTGTTTTTTCTCCTAAAACCAATTTTGCTTTTCAGGGTTTCTGGTAGTTTGGTACTATGGTCATGTTCATTGGTTTGCTTCTTTTTGGATTGTTACTCCCATTAGAATATAAACTGATTTTGAGACAGACTTTTTTCTTCCCCACCCCTCCCTCTTCCTTCCCTCTTCTCCCCCCTCTTCCCTCTTCCCCACCTCCTCTTCCCTCCTTCCCCCCTCCTCTTCCCTCCTTCCCCCCTCTCTTCTTCCTCCTCCCCTCCTCCTTCCCTCCTTTTCCCCCCTCTTCTTCCTTCCTCCCCTCCCTCTTCCCCTCTTCCCCCCTCCTCTCCTTCCTCCCCTCCTCTTCCCTCCCTCCTCTCCCTCCTTCCTTTCCCCCCCATTTTTTCCCTCCTTTCCACAAAGTAGTTGGCACATAATAGTTACTTAAATAATTGTGTGATTCCTGGTCTTCTTTTAACCATTTATGCAAGATGCTTTTCTTGTAGGGTTGTGGGGCTATGGGTCTCATGGCAATAATATCAGTGTTTGATAGGCAGTGTTTATACTTTCTTACAATTATGAAAGAATTATTAATAAATTAGCAGTCCCTACTATCCCATCTAAAAAGTAATATTTCACCAAAAGGTTACGATCTAATTCCTTAACTATTATTGAATAAATGCTTGTTTTAAATGAATGTACCTGTGTATTTATACATGCATAATTGCCTAGAAAAGGGAGGCATGGGAATTAAATGAGGAAGTCTTGGTTAACTTGTGAAATTTATTAGAACCTGAGTTTTTGGTTCTGCAGTAAATTTCTTTTCCCTCTCTTTCTATCTCTCTTCCTTTTTCCTCCCCTCCTTTCCTCCCTCTTTCCCTTGCTTTCCCATATTGTGAAAAATATATGTAGGGGGAGAGGAAATAAATAAAAATAATGATTTTAAACTGGATGTTTTAAAAATGCTTTTTGTATCTAGAACAAAATCACACATGATTTTTAAGCATGGCTTAAATTAGTGCAAAGATAACATTATTAAATAGATATTCTGACAGGTAGGGAAAGAACTGGCCTAGGTGTCAGGAAGGGCTGGATTCAAGTCCTGCCTTTAGCTGGATAACCTTGGTTAAGTGAAACTCTCAGGTCATCAGGCAGTCCTAAGAACAGAAGTAGAGCAGCTATTATCCACATTTGGTTAAATCTTTTCTTAGTGAATTCCCTTTACCAATGAAATCAAAGGTTCAGTGATTTCCTCCCTCAATGTATAGAGTAAAAAGAAAGTCAAGCTGTCTTTTTAGAAAAGTCAACATTAATTTAAAAAACAAACAAAAAACAACCCAAAATGTTTTGTCTTTTCCACATAATATATTACTTAGTTTTTTGGGGTGAAGGAAGATAAGGCTATATTTTGCCTAGTACTCTTGCTAGTTTTTGTAGTAAAGTTGGGTAACATCTAGGCATGGAAATAAAACAGTGACTTTTTCACTCGTGTAAGGTAAAATGAAATTTTACGGGTCCAGCAAAAAATGCCTGCTTGGAGCTTAGTTAGCATCAGTGAGTGTGTCTTGGTGTCTCGTCAGTTTTTTAATCTCCCACTTTAAATTGTTAGTGATTTTTTTTTGTTTTGTTTTTGATTAATTTCTATGAAGAGTTAGAGATTTGCTATGTACCTTTATCCCTTTATAAAACCTTGCATAAGAATGTTTCATGGTGTATGATTCTTAACTCTTGGTAGATTGGTGTTAACTCTTAGCAAAATTTGTATTCCTTACTCAGGTACCTAGTCCAAATTTTGTTTTTTTCAAAATGAAAAGTATTCTGTGTCAGATATGAGATGGCAGTTTATTCTTGACTAAAGTGTCTTGTTGACTAGAATTTTTGTGCGATTCTCCAGTTATATTTTGAAAAGTTTTTTTTTTCTTTATAAATCCATCTTCTTGCTCCATTTGTTTGCCAGACTTAAAAAAAAAAAAATTTCCTCGTGGTTTGGTGAAATCCTTCTCTAATTCAATCTTTGTCTTTTGTCTTTGCTGCCTTGCAGGGTTGGTACAGTAGGCCTCACTAGACTTAGCTGCAACTCAGAATTTCTCCTCCAACAACTGAGTAAATGCTGATGGTCTTGTGGAATGTGGATTAAAAGTTCGGGCTAAGTTCTCAAAATTCCAATTAAGAAGCGGAGAAAAATTTAAAAAACTGTCTCCTTCAAAGTTTGTCACAACCAACACCATCAAGACAGCAAATCAAAGGACAAAGACTTTGACCTGCTATATTATTATATTTAGTCCAGTCCACGTATGGCATAAAGACTTGGCTGGGGGGAGCAAAAAGTAAAGTTGAACACATCTCTCATTGGAAGCTGTTGACTTAACAAAGTTACCAAAATGAGGGCCGTGCTGGAGACAGCAGACATTGCCATTGTGGCCCTGTACTTTGTGCTGGTCATGTGCATTGGTTTTTTTGCCATGTGGAAATCCAATAGAAGCACCGTGAGCGGATACTTCCTGGCAGGGCGCTCTATGACCTGGGTAGCTATTGGTGCCTCTTTATTTGTGAGCAATATTGGGAGTGAACACTTCATTGGGCTGGCAGGATCCGGAGCTGCAAGTGGATTTGCTGTAGGTGCATGGGAATTCAACGCCTTAATGCTTTTGCAACTTCTGGGATGGGTTTTCATTCCAGTCTACATCCGGTCAGGGGTATACACCATGCCTGAATATTTATCGAAGCGTTTTGGTGGCCATAGGATTCAGGTCTATTTTGCAGCCTTGTCTTTACTTCTCTATATTTTCACCAAGCTTTCAGTTGATCTGTATTCAGGTGCCCTCTTTATCCAGGAGTCTTTGGGTTGGAACCTTTACTTATCTGTGATCCTGCTGATTGGAATGACTGCTTTGCTGACTGTCACTGGAGGCCTTGTTGCTGTCATCTATACAGATACGCTTCAAGCTTTGCTCATGATTGTTGGGGCACTTACACTTATGGTTATCAGCATGATGGAGGTTGGTGGGTTTGAGGAAGTTAAGAAAAGATACATGTTGGCGAAACCTAATGTGACCTCGATCTTGTTGACTTACAACCTTTCCAACACAAATTCTTGTAATGTCCACCCAAAACCAGATTCCTTGAAAATGTTGCGTGAGCCAACAGACGAAGATGTTCCTTGGCCTGGATTCATTCTTGGGCAGACCCCAGCATCAGTGTGGTATTGGTGTGCTGACCAAGTTATTGTGCAGAGGGTCTTAGCTGCCAAAAATATCGCACATGCCAAAGGCTCTACTCTGATGGCTGGCTTCTTAAAGCTTCTGCCTATGTTTATTATAGTGGTCCCAGGGATGATTTCAAGAATACTATTTGCAGATGATATTGCTTGCATTAACCCAGAGCATTGTATGCAAGTCTGTGGCAGCCGAGCTGGATGTTCCAATATTGCTTATCCACGTCTAGTGATGAAATTGGTACCCGTGGGCCTACGGGGGCTGATGATGGCTGTAATGATTGCAGCATTGATGAGTGATCTTGACTCAATATTTAACAGTGCCAGTACTATATTCACCCTTGATGTGTACAAGCTCATTCGCAAAACAGCAAGCTCAAGAGAGCTAATGATTGTGGGGAGAGTTTTTGTGGCCTTCATGGTAGTGATCAGCATCGCTTGGGTACCAATCATTGTGGAGATGCAAGGGGGCCAGATGTACCTTTATATTCAGGAAGTGGCTGATTATCTGACACCCCCAGTGGCGGCTCTTTTCCTTTTGGCCATTTTCTGGAAGCGTTGCAATGAACAAGGGGCGTTTTATGGTGGAATGGCTGGCTTTATTTTAGGAGCTCTTCGCTTGATCCTGGCATTTACCTACCGTGCCCCAGAGTGTGACCAACCTGACGAGAGGCCAGCCTTCATAAAAAATATCCATTACATGTATGTGGCTACAGCTTTGTTTTGGGTCACAGGGCTTATTACTGTGATTGTCAGCCTTCTCACACCACCTCCTACCAAGGAGCAGATCCATACCACCACTTTCTGGTCTATAAAAGTCCCAGATAGGAAAGAGAGTATCCCACGAGAGGATCCATACAAAATGCAGGAGAAGAGCATTCTGAAATGCAGCGAGAACCTGGAGGGTACCAACCACATTGTTCCGAATGGAAAGTCTGAAGAGAACCTTAAGACCATCCAACCAGAAGATATCAACCTCTTGATGCCATGCAGGGAAGAGAGCAACCCAGCCTCTTCATTAAGTCATTCTGAGGCCGAGACGCCAGTAGACTGTTACTCCAATGGGCAGGCAGCTCTCATGGGTGAGAGACAGCAAGAGAAAGAGATAGAGAGTAGACATCAGTACTGGAAATTCATAGACTGGTTCTGTGGTTTTAAAAGTAAGAGCCTAAACAAAAGAAGCCTCAGAGATGTGATGGAGGAGGAGGCTATTTGTTTGCAAATGTTGGAAGAGACTCCCAAAATTAAGTTAACACTAAACATTGGACTCTTTGCTGTCTGTTCACTTGGAATCTTCATGTTTGTTTATTTCTCTCTGTGAACTTTTAAGGGGATGGTGAGACACTAGCTTGTGAGGATACTTTCTTTGGGAAAAAAAAGATTTATTTGTAACTGTTGCATCTCTCAGGCATTGTTTGCGCTGAGGTTTTAGCCAAATTTTACTTAGCAAAAAAAAAAAAAATCATCTATTTGCAAGACTTTTTAATCTACCCAGAGTTGAACAAAAACAATACTCTTCAGTTTAAATGAAGCAAAACTTTTTTTTAGCCTTCTCAGTTGTACAAATGAAATTAAATTTTTCCTTCAATACCAAAGTAAATAAAATGGTTTTATCTTAATGTTATACTATGAGAGAACTTAGACCAGCTACCAAGGGGACCTTTAAAACAAAATATATTTATTTTACAATACTTTGAACAGATGTATAGTATATGCTGCCAAGTCTGGGTAGGATTTTTCACACCTCAGAATACAAGATGCATTAAAATGTAATTTTCTTGCATCTTCTTAACCCTGTTTCCTCTACTCCCATTCAATTTTTCTTAAAAAAAAAAAAAAGATTCTTATTGCACAATCAAATTTTGTTATAAAGTTGTTTATTGGAGTTCTGTGGTAAGTCCATCATAATGAGTTAGCCAGTTTTACTGCCAGAATTTGTAAGCCAAGAGTCTTTGTGAAAAGAAAGAAAAACTATTTTGTTGTAGGTGTTCTCTTTCATCAGCTGTTATAACAGGATTTTGAGAATACTTCATGTTCTACTTTCTTTTCTTTCTTTTCTTTTCTTCCACATGAAATACTGGGCTCTTGCAAATTGTCACCATGCTTTTCCCTTAAGGGAAAATGGGTGAAGGAATGTGAATGGTACCCTTTACAAATGAGCACGATTACTGAGACAATTCAGAACATAAGTCCTGCTGACAAGTTGGTTGGCCGTCATCTCTGAAGAGGATGGAAAACTATTACTGTGATGGCATGCTGGGAAGATACACCTCTTCTGGTATTGGAGATGTTCCCCTTGGAAAAGCTGGTTGACATGGCCTGGCTCCTGTCTAACTTCAATATCTGAGATCAGAGTTCCATGTCTCATCCTGTTAGTAGGGAAGTCACAAGATGGCTACCCTGGTTGAGGATGGCATAAAAACACAAGAGCAAATACATAGTTACTTTCTCTTTACTGAATTTTGTATAGCTATATTGGCCTTCAATCACTACATCTTTGCAGAAATAAAAAAAGAAGTGGAACACTTCTATTCCCTTTGGATTTTACCAAAACAATTTAAATTAAATATCATCAAGATTCTTAAAACTTCTGGCTTCTATTCAAACTATGAACCATTAAATATTTTTGTCTCTAGACTAATCTTAATTGTTGGACTACTGCTAATTGATCCAACCATGACTAATTTTTAAAAGTTATCTGGTAGCAAAATGTCTTCCCATCCCCATAAGGTCTTTGTAGAAGATGTCTGTGATTTATAATAATTTCTTATATTCATAGCATGTCTTTATGGAGTGCCTTGTGAACATTATTGAATTCATTCTACATGTTTATATTGCTGAGATAAATAAGAACGGTCAGCCTTATTTATCTAAGATACCAAGTTGGTCAGGTCTCCCAACTTGTGTTTTGCCCATTAAGATATACTTTTATAAAGACTAAATTCTGTGTCTCTTGAAAGGTATGATTAAAAAGTTAGGAGTTTTTTTTTTTTTTTGATAACTTTTAAGAACTGTTGTAAGGTAAAAATTTGTCCTAATTTAATTTTCTTTGGTAGTTTATTGTATTGCAATGTGAGTTCATCTGTATGCCAGCTTGCATGCTATTGCTATCATCTACATTTTACCCCATTGATTTAAAAGCAAATTAAAAAAAAAAAAGATTTAGAAATTTTTTTTGCTTAATTTAGAACCATTGGTTCTCTCATTCCCTTATAGTTGTCTTAATTATTATACAAATAATATCATCTGTGTGTGTATACATACATATATATCTAGCTATCTTAAACCTGGGCTAATGTTTATGAATCAGGAAAGCTATAAAATTTGTGGTCAGCTAAAACTGTTAGTTTAAGTCAAAATCTTTATTATTACTATGACTTTTTCAGTCAAATAATAATGTTCAGTTTCATAGTTATTTATGACTTTTACAGACAAAACTTTCTTAAAATATTCCACAGAATTACTTGGAAAGAGGTGTGGACTATTTTTAATAAAATACTTTTAACAATAATGTCAAATAGGTACTCTTTATAGATGTTAATGTGCACATTATTTTGTTATTTTAGGTTAAGGTTTGTATTTGGTTTATGGTAACAGTGATCAAAGCTACTAAGAATCAGTGAGGAACATGAATGAATTTGTTGTGCAGAGATGAAAAGAATTCTATTGGCTGTCTATACATGGTCCAAGTTATTTTGATGTTTTTAAGTGTTTGTCTCCATAGGTGCCCTTATTCCCAAATAGGCAGGATTTGTAACTCTGCCCTGGAGTGCCTACCTCAGCCCTTTCTTCCTGCCAGGCAACTCACCCGTCCCCTATGCTAGATAGAAGAAATTTGGGTTCTGAAGGACTCTTGTTGGCAATGCCAATGGTTTTTTGTGTGATTTGACCATTCCATTTTATAACCAAAACTCCATTTGCATTTGGCTTCCATGATACATTCTCTCTGTTGCAGAGTCTGTAGTTTCTCAGTGAAAGGGGTTGTTGCAACCTTGTCAGTCAAAGTTGGCCTATGATTGCAGTTCCTAGGGATGTTGCCACATTTTTCATAGCTTATCCTTAGAATGTTAACTTTATAGAACTGGAACGGATGTTAGCCATGATCTAGCTTACATTTCTACTTGCTTTCTTATTCTTCAGTTGAGATAGTTCGTAGCTCAAAGAAATTTAATGGCTTGTCTTTACAAGTCTAGAGTCATTCCAGTGAGGTTTCTTTTTCTACTGTGCTACACTACTTATATTTAATTTTCCAAGAATCAGCAGCTATTTGTAGCTCACTTTTTCTACCAGTGTCTTTGGTCCAGTTGTGTTCATGGCTACTTGTGGATAAACATGGTTCTTTCCATTTTGGAGTATATTGGCAGCTTTTACAATCTTTTCCTCTTCCCTACTAGCTCTACCAAGATTAGTTCACCTATTGAACCTTGCTTCTGTCCTTGCTTTTTAGATACAGAAGGATGGGAAAACTGAAGGTAGTTACCCTAAGGTATAAAGCTTAAGGTATAGGACCACATATTCTTTCATGGACTTTGGTCACTCACAGGAGCAAAAATATTTTCTTGTATCTCAGAGATAACTAAAACTTATAAACTCTTTTGAACATTCATTTGGAAAAATGAACTAGGCAAATAAACAGGATTCTGCATTCTAAATTTAAATTATATAAATAATAACTTCCAAACGCCCATTGGAAAAAAAAATGAATGTGGTAGATATTGATGTTTAACCCTATTAAGAAAGCCTGGTTTCATCTTAAATTTTTGTGATGGACAGACTGGTGGTCTTTTTAATTAAACTGATGATAGTGGTTGATCTTTATTAGTCACAATTTATTAAGACAGTGTTTCAATTTTTGCTTCCAAAGACTTCCAAAGACAAACATTCATTTGGTGTTATGTATGGTTAATACAGAATGATTTTTAGGCATAATATTGTCAACAGAGATGTGATTCCTAATTTTTTTTTTCTGATAGCATTTTCCTTCCATCCTTTACTCTTCCTCTTTTCCTTTTCACATTTCAATTGGTCATTGTTTTGTTAGCTTAAAGTAATTTCAAACTTGTCATTGTACGAGAGTTATGCTTTATTCTAGTGTTGCAGATTACAGTCCCAAAGAAGACTCACTTAGTTTAGTTATATAGAATAGTCAAGAATAATAAACATTTTACTTTTAACACTTGCTGTTTTTCATTAGAAAATGAGAACTTTTCCCCAGCTTTATTCAGTATTCTTGTTAGCTAATAATAATGTGAACTCTAGCTTAACCCAGTATTTTCCCTTATGTTTTGTCCTATTTAAAATAAACCAAAAACAACAAAAACTTGAGGAAGCTACAGTTAAGGGTTCATGTTAATTCCACATAATTGCAATAGCTAAACAGAATAAAACAGAGTAATGCTGTGCTGCAAAAAAATAATTTATGGGTAGTTTTAAAAAAAAAATCCTTTTTAGTGAAGGAGGGTATGGGAACTAATGGCTAATAGGGGATAGATAAGATACTTGATGAACTAAAATTTTCACTTCCTACTTGTTGGAGTGTTGTTAGGCTTGAGATATAACCAAATTTTAGAAGGCAGTAATCTTTGACTGCACATCCTTTTATCCTTTTTAAGATTCTTAAGCAAAGCAAAGCAAAGATTCTTAACCTTTTTTGTGTCATGAATTCTCTGAAACTGCTAGACTGCTAAAAAAGTTTAATTTAAAAATTATAATGGAAGAAATGCTAAATTTCAATTTCTCTCCCTCCATTCTAAAACTTACTATCTTTAGCTCAGTTAAAATTTCATGAAGTTATACACTACCCAACTACCTTTGTGGCAAGCTAGAATATTTGGCAGTTGATCAAGGCATTATTACCCTTGTGTTAGGAACATAGTAGGAGACTCAGACTTGATTACAGTGCCCAAATGTTGCTACTTTCTCCTTGATTTCATCTAAGTTTTTTTTTTTTAATTCTCCCCAAATAATGGGAATAAGATTTAAACTACTGATGTACCTAATGAAGATGCTGTGAGGATAAATGGAATTTGTTTTGGTATTTTTTAAGCACTTTGAGATTTTTCAGATTGTCATGTTCATATCAAATATACTAAGCACCACCCCACTCATCCAGTTGTTAGACTTCTAGCAATTGCAACAAATGGGACATAGCTATGACCCTAATAGGCTTATCAAATATAAGAAAAAAATAGTTTGAAATATCACTTGTAAAGCCCCTTGAGGAGAGGAACTGTGCCTACTTATTTATCTCTGCCATTTTAGCACTCAGCACAGTGCCTTGTTAATAATAGGTGCTTTTAATAAATCAATGTGTTTTTAAATGAATGGATGAAGAAAAATGCCCATGCACTTTATTCCATAGTAGAAGCCCTTACTTAGATCCTATTGACTTAAACCATTATCCTTACTTTACTGAGAATCTTGATTGTATGAATTTTTGAAGGGCTGTTAAAAAAAAAAAAAGCAGGCACAATAATAGCAATAAGCCTTTTGAAAATGTGTAACCTAATATATAGTAAGGGAGAAAATATGCAAGGTAAATGCTGCATAACCGTTAGGGACTGCTTAGTATAGGACATCTCCTACATAGCTGTACCCCCCCTTAGGCATCATGGCATTGCTGCACAGTAGAGTTATTGATGGTCAGATAGATCAGACACAGTTGTAAAGAATATTATATTGTAATTGTTAAAATGTTAATACATGATAGGAATACTTCCATAAAATGTTTTAAAATAAAACTTGGCACTTAATAGCAATTTTGATACCCACTTATGGCATATCTCAACTACTAGTTTTGGGTCAATGAGGCATTACTATATTCTATTTTCTTTTAGGCAGGAAATCTGGATAATTTTTAATCATTATCTAGATATAATAAAATAGCATGTTTCAGAAATAAATTATTCTATTGTAAATATTGGTCTGGGTTAAGGATTTGGTAGGAATGCCTTAGGAAAGTAGCCCTATGTATTTTAATGATAGGAAGATTAAATTTTTCCAATAATGTGGAAATCAAAATTTGTTCAACTTTCTCATTATATGGGAACACACAGCATTTCCTGGGTTACTTATGGTGAGGCTTTTAAAATTAAGATTATCTGTATTTGACATAGTGCCTTCAGGTAAGCAATCCTGACTTTTTTGGGTCTTTTAACTTTAATTATAGTAGTATAAATGCTAATTTTTGCAATTTTTCTTGTATAGTTTAAAATAACTAGAAGGAACAAATCAACATATACATAAGCTCACTCTATAGCCAATTTTTTATTAGACTAAAAGAATCCATAATGTGATATGTTTGTGTTTTAGCTTAGAGTTATATTTATTTTAGTGTTAATATGTGTATGGGGGGAGGAGTTTTTAATTTTTTTTTTAATTTTTGGCAATCTTACAAAAATTTATGTGTTCACTTTCAAATTCCTATAAGGCTTTATTCTTATTCTTATTTTTGCTTTATGTTTGTTTAACATAATTTTATGATGTGGTATTTGCTAAAATCTTTGTGTTAAAAGAACTTTATTATTATTATTTTTTAATTCTTTATGGCGGGGAGCTACAAGTGCATTGAAAGCCCAGGATTTATCCTTTTTATATGTGTATTAAAATATATGTGTATATACACACACATACACACACACACACACACACATACACAAAGCACAACATAAATGACATTTTCCCAGTTTGCCTCAATTTCAGCTCTAAACCCCACCGAAAATATTTCCATTTTTGTTCATGACATAAAGATGAAGATCCTGATATTGGAAATTCCAAATAATAGGTTATCTACTCATTTCATCAGGGATCCTAGATTATTACAACTTCTCTATGTTATTCTGTCTATTTGGATGTCATAGAGGAAACAAGGGTAGCCCAATTGTGAAAATATACAATTAGTGAAACTTACTGCCAATATAATCACCATCAGTATAGGAAGTAGGGTCTGATGATCTGTAACTTCCCTGGCCTTCTTTCTCTACAACCTCCTAGGTCAGGGGATCAAAACTGGAACTTATTGCTGGACTAGTAGTATATTAACACTTTTCTTTAACTACCAAGTCTGTTTTGATTGTAAAAAAGTTACTTTGGAAAACATTGCCCATTATAAGCAATTCTACAAATACTTAGATTTTTTAAAAAAAAAGTATGATTCACATTTTAATAGTCTGAATGTTTTATATTAATTCCTACATGCACTTCTATTTGAGAGACCTGGGTTACCTTTTTTTTTTTCCTTCTCTTAATGGGGGATCTAAACTAACATGAATCAAATCTAGTTAATGGAATAGTACATTTGAAACTTAAAACAATTGTCACCTTGCCTTTCATCTTCACAGAGTAGCTACATTGGACCATCTTATATAGGTATCTTCCCATTCTATTCTTTTGACCTGTGATGCAGTGGTATTAATTGCTAAAAAAGTTAGTATTATTCTGTTTGTTATTATTTTCCTGTCAAACCATTATCCATTCACAATCTTGTAGGGGGATTAAATTTATTCAGTTTATCTGTATATATACATATAGACATATGTATATGTATAAAATTCCCATGGGGAGGAATTGTGGAGAATTCTTGATACTACTGCCTAAAGACTACTGATATTAGGGACCCTTCCACATTTTTGAACTGTTTCCTTTAAGACTTTTGGGGAAGGTTAGAGCAGCACAGAGTAGAAAAATTAGAAGGTGTGATCTTAAAAATCTGGGAATTAATTCAATAAAAGAGAGATTCCTTAGGACAGAGGTATCAAGGATACAGAGAAAGGTAGTATATAGTGATTATTACTACTCAGAAGTTTAAGAAAAGGCTTGACTTTTGGCAGTGTATGATAAAGCAACAAAAAAAATATAGTTAATACAGCATACCTGCTGTACCCTTTATTGTTATTTTGAAGTTAAAATGTTTGTGTGATAATTTAAAGAAATGTTTTGACAAATGAGTTGCTCTGTACAGTTTTAATTATGGACATATGCTACATTTTTGGTGGTATGTGTTTTTTCCCTCACATTTTTTCAGTTTTTTAGTCGACAAAAGTTAGAAAAAGGACAGGAAACCATTTCCATTTTGGAATCCCTACTGTTTTAGATCAGTGCTGACTGTCATATATGGCAATTCTATATAAATGTGCTATGTGTCTCAATACTTTTATTTTTTAATAAGGTGGATATCAAAAATAGTTGCTGTGCAAAATGTTAGTAGTCTTCTTCAAGAAGAAATAAATTCTTTTTCTAATATCCTGTGAAATCTCTTCATTCATTCTTTTACTTTTAAGCCAAATGACAGCAGAGTACTGCTGCTTTTATCTAGTAACTTTGATATGTAAGTATTAAAGCATTTTTAAAAGAGGTCTGTAATAAATGAATTGTTCTTTATCTTGGCCCACTTGCTATCTTGTGCAGCTTTTCTATGAGAGACCATTTAATACACTGGGGCCGTGTATTTATGTATATGTGTTGTTTTAATTTGTTGGCCATGTGCACCGAAAACCAAAAATTACTGTAAATGAGCTTGTGGAAAAATTAATTTTATGTTTTTATTGTTGGTCAATTTTCCTTTAATTGATTCTCCCTTCCCCCAATTCTTGAAAAATAAAGTGGGCGTGTTTGGTTTCAGCTTATTGTACAATTTAGTTTAATGCCCAGAAGACTTTTGTAAATTGGGTTAATTCCAGTATTGAAAAGGGTTTAGTGAAAGAATAGATTTAAAATTAACTAGTCTTGACTAATTTCTCTATTCTAACCTAATGTATGTTAAATATGATTTAAAAGTTATAGACATTGTGTGATACCAGTTTGATGTATTTTCAAGTGTTATAAAAATTAAAATGAATCTGCAAAAAAGTAGCAGTTTTCCATTACTGACGGTGTAAAATATGAAAATAAGATGTTATTTGTGTACTTTGTGTGTGTGACTTTGCCAGTTACAATAGCCTTCAAAAGTATTTGGATACCTTAAATAAGCCACATTTCTTGCAGAGTACTTTCCTTTCTGTGGTATTTTGTCCTGTAGCTGATGTATAGTAATTATTTTATGGACACATTAGCACTTCTGTACCAACTTTGAATAAAAATGGAAAATTTAGACATTTTGTTGTAATTGAATTTTTTTTAGACTTTGAATTATTTTTTTTCGATCTGTGTTCCATTGCCCTTTTTTATTTCTTGCTTTTAAAATTTGCTTGTTATTATTTTAAACAAGTTTTTATTCTGTTCTTGACAAATACCAACAATTAAGCATTTCCACATACAAAGAACTGAAGAGAAAGATTGTACGTAGAACTTCAACTTTCTGTTAAGCTTTACTTTTAAAAAATGTGATTTAGCATGTTATTTCCCGGGCTTCCTTGCTTTTTGGTTTTCCTCTGAACTTCCTACTGTATACTTTTAAAAATGCTTCGTTGATTTGCTTCTCTGTTTTTTCCTGCTTATTATGACCCTCTCTCTTAATTATTTTCCCCACTCTTCAGATATAGATAATGGTGGACATTTTTAGATGTTTCTGCTGTCATAATGTTCATTTGAAACTTCAGGCATTTACCCAGCTACCAGTAGGTGTGTGGAATGTTAAGAGTCCAGGTTTTAACACACTTTGAGGAGAAATTGAATCCTCTACTCTATATTCCTAAGTATGGGCCTTTATTTTTTTACTGTTCTGGAACTGAGTCCACATGATAATAGAAATAAATAGAAATGTATATAGTGAAAGTAATATTTCTCATTAATCTTAAAGAAACCACCAGCTTTGTGTGATCTGGAGAATGGGATTCTGTGTAGTTATGTGCAGATGTGCTTTTAGTGACTGGTTATATCACTTAGGTCAATCTATATCTGTTTTCTACCTTCATAATATATTTCATGTACTTCCCTTCTATCCATTCACAGTTGCCACCTCATGCCTGGACAATTGCAATAATAGACTTTTGATTGATCTTCTTGTTTCAAGACTCTTCCTTACTCAATCTTTCACTAAGCTGTCAAGCCATTTTCCTAAAGTATAAGTCTGGCCAGATCCTTCTCTTCTAGTCCCCTCTCTCTCCCTTATAAATAATGGGAGTTTTCTATTAACTCCAATATAATCTCTTCTGTCATTTAAAGTCCTTCAAAATCTGGCCTGTTTGTGCCATTCCAATCTTTACACTTTACTTGCTCCTTACTGTACTGTACAAGTGATTTTGACCTTGTCCATTACTGCACTCTATCTCCCCACTTACGTGGCATTCTACTGATTGTCCCTCAGACCTGGAATGCTGCATTTTGACCTTTATCTCCTGGCTTCCTTCAAGACTCAGTCCAAAGCCTGCTTTTTTTTTTTTTTTTTTTTGGCCAGAGCTCTTACTTGTATCTTCCTATTGCTACAGCTTTCCTTCTGAAATTGCCTCCCATTAGATTGCATATTTTGTATGCATGTGTTTTTTGGCATAATTGTCTGCTCCATTAGAATGTGTGTTCCTAGAGGGCAGGAGCTGTTTCTAGGTTTTTTTTTTTTTTTTTTTAATGTCCTTGCTATCTGTGCAGAGTATTTGGCAGTCACTGAAATAAAATCTTCTCAATTGACTTTTTGGAACGTGGCTTACGATACTGAAATAATGATTCCTTGGCCAGAGATGGTGTATATATCTAAAGTGGAATAGAATCATTATATTAGCTGTAGATTATCAGATTTGTTTTGGGGCGGGGGGAGGAAAAAAATTATCTGCAGGTTCTGACCTCACAAAACCTTCACTGGTAGAGAGAAGTAGGTATAATCCAGGAAGACTAGCATTGGAGATGCATAATTGACCCAAAACAGTGATAGATAAAAGGAATGGAAAACATACTCAGGCTTTGATGTCCATACACCAAAGCATGGATAATAATTACCAGAAAGAACCCTGCAATCTTATTATCTAGAGGGATGGTGACCTCATTGATATCCATGAAAGTTAGTGGGATGTAACTTGGGACAAGCATAGTGATGAAAAGGAACACTGTTCAGAAAGTACAGATGAGATGGGAATGGGGAGTGCAAAGTAGCATTAAAAAACAGCTATATAGAAATCCACAAGAATGAGGTGGATAAAGACAGGCAACTACAGAGAACATTTGGGTATAGATCAAAGGAGGTAATGTTCCAGGATGATGACTTCCTGATGTATGTCAATGAATAACTGGTACAGGAAAGGGTTATAGATGTATGGCAGCCTGGAACACTTAAGGTTTTTGCTAGATGTCTTCTGTTAAAAGCAGAGAAGCTAACAAATGTTTGTTTTCTCACTAAGAATGTCATCTTTCAGAAGAAAGGAAGTTATCTGATTCTAGGCAGTGAGTAAGGAAGGTATCTATTTGGTGAAAAAGAAATAACCAACCACTGAGAGCAGTGACCATTGACCATGTCAGCTTTGAATTGGATATATATAAGGAGAAAACCAGATATAAAGTAATATATTTAGTATTGGGATGTCCTTGAGAATCAAGGTCTGTTGATTGGATCGATTCAGATGATGAAGTGGGGGTGGCATTGGGAAGGAGATTCTACTCTTTAGAGAAAGACCCACATGAGTATTTGGGGAAGCTGACCCACTCCCACTTAGCTACTGACATTTCCCTCAAAGTGATCTCCAAGAATTTTGACTTGAGAAGGGACTTCATTGACCATTAGAAGCAGCTTTTTTGCTACATACATAAGTGGTTAGCCAAAGTTTGCTTAGCACAATATCTATTAGTAGTGCTTAATAAATAATGTTATCTAATCCTATTCCTTCATTCAGACCTTTGTGAGGCTTATCTCATTTCTGCCCTAAGAAACCCAATGAACTCTTGACCAGTTCTTTTTTTTTATTTTATTTAAGTTTTTTATTTTCAAAATATATGCGTGGGTACTTTTTGACATTCACCCCTACAAAACTCTGTGTTCTTAATTTTTTCCCTCCTTTCCCCCTACCATTTTCTCCAGTTGGCAAGTGATATGTTAAACATGTGTAATTCCTCTATACATATTTCCACAAATATGTTGCACAAGAAAAATCAGATCAAAAAGGAAAAAAAAAATCGGAAAACACTAAATGCAAGCAAACAACAAAAAGAATGAAAATACTATGTTGTGGTCCACATTCAGTTCCCACTGATTTGACCAGTTCATATTAGGACGTTTTATTTTTGTAAAAGTCTCTCTTGGGGGGGGTGAGGGTGGAGTCGCTACTGTTATTCCCATGCCTCTCCTCATATTGCCTTGTACATAGCTGTGTATGTTTGGCATTTTACAATGTAACTGCTTGACTGCTAGAGCCCCAAACAGTGCTAGGCTTCCAATTAGTGCTTACCAAAAGTCAAAAAAGCATTTAAGTGCACTATTTCAAGCAGTGAGCGTACACTAAAAGGTAAAACAGTTTCTTCCCTCATATACCTATTGTTCTAGTGGGGAAGACAAGATGTTAAATAAATGTATATGCGAAATAAATAAAGTGAAAGTAGAAGATAATCTCAAAGGAAAAATCCTTGCTGAGGGAGTAAGGGTAATAGCCTCTTCCAGAAGGTAGAATTTGAGCTGAATCTTGAAGGAAACTAGGAGGTAGAGGTGAGGAGGAAGGGCATTCTAGGCTTGGAGATAGCCAGCAAAAAAAAAAAAAAAAAAAATAGGGAGTATTATGTGTGAGGAATATACAGGTTAGTATTGCTAAATGATAAGAGTTACCTGGGAATTAAAAAGTGAAAAAATTGAAAAGAGAAGAAGAGTTCTGAAGGGCTTTAAACCCAAATGGAAGGGTTTTACTTTTAATCCTGAAAATAATAGGAAGTCATTGGACTAGGCTTTAAGAAGATCATTGGCAACTAAATAGAGGACAGAATAGAGTGGACAGACTTGAATCCAGGAAAGATAAGTTCAATTTTGGACATGTTGGAGTTTAAGGGATCTGTAAGGAATTGAGGTCATGATGTTCAGTAGTCAATTGGAAATGGGACAATGGCAGTTAAAAGTTAAGTTGATCTGAGAATCATCGGCATAGAGATGATAACTGAATATATGGGGGCTGATTTCCCTGGATGAAATAGTATAGCAAGAGTAGATTTGTGTGCTGTGCTACTTATAGTGCCCCTGAAAATGTAGCTGATTTTAGAGGTTCTTTCTTATTTCCTAGATTCAAGACCTCATTGCACATTTTTATAATTGTAGCATTTTATTCATTCATTCATTTATTAAAGCAACATGCAAGCAGAATGTTGTGAGAACTCTGACAGCTGAGTTTTTTGACAGACCCAGGTCACAATTTTTGGGACTTTGAGGCTGAGGGGAAAACTTACAGGACTATAACTTATTCTGGACTACCTTCATTGTTTTCTGCAGCCTGTATCTCAGGCATACATAAAGAGATTTCTATAAGCTGAATTGAGGGGAAAGTTGAATGGATAATTAAAATTATTTTATTAGCAGTTTTTAAGTAGAGATTGATTGAGGTACAATAGGACACTAGGAAAAATTAATCTCAAGATAGGTGGAGGAATGAAGTGAATGAAATCTAATTTTTGCCTTCATCTAGAGATTTTCCAGATTGAAATTAGTTCTGTCATTTGGAAAGTTATAGTTTACTCCTTGTCATTGTTATATTTAATAAACGGCTGAAGTTAAATTACATATATATCATATAGAGGGAGTAGAGAAGAGGTGCTTGAACACATCCCACAGTGATACCCACAGACCTGGAGAAAGATCCAGTAAAAGTAACTAAGAAGAAGTGGTCAGAAAGGCTGGAGAATAGAGTCAGTGTCTCAGTGTTGTAGAGAAGAAGGTTAAAAAGAGTAAGAGAAAGGAAGTAGAAATACCTGTTGTAGATGGTCTTTTTAAAGAGTTTAATCATGAGAGGGAGGAGGAGACATGGGACAGTAGAAATGGATGGATCAGTTGAGGGTTTTAGAAGATGGAAGAGATATAGGCATGTTTGTAGGAAAGCAATCAGTAGGCAGGAAGAAATTAGAGATAAGTAGAGGAGATAGGATGTACTGGGATCACTTGCATATATAAAGTGGTTTGCCTTTGTGAGGAATTGGGAGGGTAGAGTGAGGGTGATTACTGCTTTGTTTGCTGAAATGCCCTAATAGGAGGGGAAGAGTTGGAAAGGAAACAGAACCAGGCACTGGACTGACCACAGAAAAAAGAGGAGTATCCTGGTGGTCTCTGTTCAGAAGGTACCACAAGTCAGATTATCCAGTTTAGATTTTTATCAGAAATGCAGGGTTGCTGTTATTAGGAAAACCATAAACATTATTTGCCTTATTAATAGTAGAAAAACAAATCTTATGTTAATTTGCAGAAAAAACTTTTGAAAAATATAACACCTGTTTCTGTGAAAAATACTAAATGGATACTAAATGTACTAATATTTCTTATTTTTGCTAGGAAAATCTCAAAATGGGTCACAAAGAGTCAGATGTGGCTGACCGCAAAGGAGATCTTAAAAAGTCAGGTACAAATGAAAACAACTAACTGAACAGTAACAAAATTTATCTAAAGTCAGGAGTCAATATTACATGTGATGGGAACTTTTTAATAAAATGTGAATGAAGCAAGGATGTCCATTTTTAATATAACATGACAATAGAAATGCTAGGTAAAGTAATAAAACAAGAAAAAGAAATTGGAATAAGCAGAGACAAAGAAGAAATTTTTTTTTTCTGGCACTTAAAAATTACTTAATTTGAACATTTTTTAAAAGTTGATTTCCAAATTCTGTCCCTTCATCCTAACCACTGAGAAGGCAAGTAAAAATGCTATCCATTATATAGGTGAAATCATGTGAAACATTTCCTTATTAGCCACATTGCCCCCCCCCCCCAAAAAAAAGGCAAGAAAATAGTATTCATTTTGTATTCAGATTCATTAGTTCTCTCTCTGGAGGTGGATAGCATTTTTTCATCTTAAGTCCTTTGGAATTGTTGGGTCATTAGATTGCTCAGAATAGCCAAATCTTTCATAGATGATCACTACAACATTCCTGTTACTATATATAGTGGTTTCCTGGTTTTTCTCACTTCACTTTTTATTAATTCATAGAAGTATTGCCATTCCCCCCCACCCCCTGAAATCACTTCTTTGTTTCATATTTCAGCCCAATCATGATGCTTGTTCAACCATTCCCTTACTGATGAATATCCCGTCAATTTTCTAATCCTTTCTAACAAAAAAGAAGTGTTGTAAATATGCATGTATAAATAGGTTGTTTTCCTTTTTCTTTGATCTCTTTTGAGGTACAGACTTAGTAATATTGCTGGGATAAAGAATAAACATAGTTTTATCTATAGGCTTTTTGGCATACTTACATATTGTTCTCCATAATGGTTGGACTGGTATACAACTCTACCAATAGATTATTATTGTATTGATTTTTCCTTATCTTTTCCAGCATTTTTTTATTTCTGATAGATGTGAGGTGGTGTCTTCTATTGAATCTTATGTTGGAATGTCAGATTTTCTATTCAGCTTTGGTTGATTCTTAAAATCCCCTATTTTATTAAATGTCCATTCCCCCCCCCCTTCTCTGCTAAATCTTGTGTGATCCTCACTATGACTCCTTGATAATTGAATGGTTTCTTTCTTACTGTTTCAAGTATTTTCTCTTTATCTTGGGAGTCTAGAATTTGACTAAAATATTGCTGGGAGTTTTCATTTTGGGCTTTCTGTTAGGAAGTGATCAGTATATTCTTTGCATTTCTGTTTTATCTTTTGGATCCAAGATATTGGGGGTAGTTTTCCTTGATAAATCTTGAAATATTATGTCTAGGCTCTTTCTTTGATCATGGCTCTCAAGTATTACAATAATTCTTAAATTATCTTTACCTAATCTGTTTTCCAGGTCAGTTATTTTTCTGATGAGACATTTCCTTCTAATTTTTTATTTCTTTTGACTTTGTTTTAGTGTTTCTTGATGTCTCATGGAATCATTAACTTCCATTTGTCCAATTCTAATTTTTAAGGAATTATTTTCTTCAGTTAACTTTTGTATCTTTCTCTATTTAGTCAGTTCTGCATTTTATGGAGTTCTTTTTTTTTTTCCCCAGTGAATTTTTCTATTTCCTTTTCCATTTGGCCTGTCCTGCTTTTTTTTTTTTTTTTTTTTTTTTTTTAAGGAATCTCTTCTTCAGGGAACTTTTTCTTTCTTTCTTTTTTAACCATTAGGTGAAGTCTATTTTTTAAGGTGTTATGTTCTTCAGCATGTGTGTGTGTGCATGTGTGTGTGTTTCCCTCTTTTGCCAAGCCTGTTAAATGTCTTTTCATAATTTTCTTGTATTATTCTCATTTCTTTTCTCAAATATTCCTCTACAACTCTTGGTGCTTTCTTTAACTCTTCCAGGAATTCTTGTTGAGTTTGAGTCCAATTAACATATGCTCTTAAAGCTTTGCATATAGCTGTTTTTACATTGTTTTTGGTGTTTTTAGGGTGATGTGATCCTGGAAGAGATGTTGCCATTGCTTTTCTTTTTTCCTCCCTAAAGATGGAGTTTATATTTTATTTTTTATAATAGCTTTTTATTTTCAAACATGCAAAGATAGTTTTCAATATTCACCTTGTAAAATCTTGTGTTTCAAATTTTTCTCCCTCCAGTAATTCAGCAAGTAATCTTTATAAGTTAAACATATGCAATTCTTCTGTACATATTTCCACGTTTATCATGTTGCACAAAAACAAGCAGATAAAAAGGGGAAAATGAGAAAGAAAAGCAAGCAAACAACAACAAAAAAGGTGAAAATACTGTATTGTGATCCATGTTCAGTGCCCATAGTTTTCTTTCTGGATGGATCTCTCCATCACAAGTCTATTGGAATTGGTCTGAATTACTTCATTGTGGAAAAGAATCAAATCCAGCAGAGTTGGTCATCATATAATCTTGCTATATACAATATTCTCCTGGTTCTACTCACTTCACTTAGCATCAGTTCATGTAAGTCTCTCCAGGCCTTTCTAAAATTAGCTTGTTAATTTTTTATAGAAGAAAAATATTCCCCTTTCTTCATATACCATAGCTTATTCAGCCATTCCCTAATTGATGGGTATCCATCCAGTTTCCAGTTCCTTGCTACTGCAAAAAAGACTGCTGCAAACATTTTTATACATGCCATTGCTTTTCTAATCTGCACTCTGGTTTTTTATCCAGAAGTCCCTCTGTTCCCTTTCAGCTGCAAGTACTAATGTTCATTTTGGCCTTAGTACTATGACTAGGTCACTTGATCCTCTGCCATACAGCCAATGCTCCTCTCTGTTGTGCAACCAGGACCCAGAACTTTTTATAGGCAATAGGTTGCCAGTCAGAGCCAGTAAACCCTCTGTAATTTCTCCATTACTATCTCTGGGCTACACAGTTACTCAAAATTGCTTTTTGCAGATAATATGATAGTGTCTTTAGAGAGCTCTAGAGTCAAATAAAAATTAACCAGCAAAGTTACAGGTTTGTAACTTTGTTTGAACAAATTGTTTGAAATCATTAGCATTTTTTGTATAATATAAAAGAAGGAAGAAGCAGAGAAATTCCATTTATAATAATTACAGAATATATATAATACTTTGGAGTCTACCATCAAACATACAAAAACTGTATAAATATCATTATAAAATATTCCTTACATAAATAAAAATAAATCCAAACAGAATAATGTTATTCACTAATACAAGCCAAGAAAACAAAAACAGTAAGTAAACTTATTTTGGTGCTATAACAAATGGCCAAAGTTATTTTATAAAACTAGAAAATTAATAATTTGTCTAGAAGAATAAAAGGTCATGATTCTTAAGGGAATGAGAAATGGGGGAAAGTATGTGGGGAATAGTGGGGAAATAATGGGAAAAATAATTGGGAAGGAATAGCCCTACCAGGTCTCAGACTATATATTATGAAGTATTAATTCTCAAAACAGTTTGGCATGGGTTAAAAAAGTTTCAATCAAGGGAATAGATTAATATACAACATACCAAAACAAAGAAATTTATTATCCTAGTGTTCACTAAACACAAGGACTCCAGCTACTGAGATAAGGACTCAGTATTTATCTGCATAGCCATCTGGCAGAAATTAGGCTTAGACCAACACTTCACACCATTTACCAAGGTAAGCTCCAAAATGGATGCATGACATATATAAAAATCAAATTAGAGGAAAGGAGGAAATTGGCAGAAATAGCAAATAGGAAAAATTGCCTTTCAATATGTATGCCTAGGGAGGATAGCAGAACAAAACATAGAAAAGTTAAAATATTTTTATACAAACAAATCAAAACTTTACAAAGGGAACAGTTACTTGGGGTAAAAAAAAATTTTCTCTAGCATGTTTCTCAGATAAATGTCACATTTGATGTAGGGGTTAGGGGGGAGATCTGTTTCTGAATTCCTTCTCTTTAGATTGATTGATTGATAGATAGGTAGACAGATAGACAGAGGTGAAACTGATTCACATTTATCAGAATTGCTATTCAGAATTGCCAGTTCCCCAGTTGATAAATAGTTGAAGGAAATGAATAGATTGTTATATTTCTTTTCAAAAAAGATACACTTTTTCCATATTTTATTCCTACCAAAGAATTATCCAGACTAAAAATACCAATTCTTTTCTTCTTTGATGACTTATTTTATTCTTCCAACAAGCTTTTCTTTTTCTTTTCTTTTTGATCCCTGAAACCTGCTGGTTTATTTCTTTGAATGAATAAACATTATGCTCATTATAGAGCGGTACCATATGGAAAGAATAACTTGGAAAACAAAACAAAACCAAAAATCACAGCAAAACCATTAAACAGTGAAATTTTTAAAGTGGAGATCAAATGCCATTTTCTTTTGTGATTTTTTTTTTCATTATCCACAGCACCACCTCCCCTTTCACCCTGTTATCTCACCCTTCTAAAAAGTTCTTTGTACTTTCATGATGAGCTAGAATTGCATTCTTTTTGTGTGTGTATGTATATGAGTACCCATATATATATATATGTGTATATATATATCCATATGTTTTTTCCCCCTGGCTAGATTGCAAGCTTCTGAGGGCAATGTTTCCTTATTCATCTTTTCCTTCTCTTATCTTGCTGCACAATGTCTTACCATAATTGCTCTTGACCTTTCCTTAATTTTCATCCTTTTTGACTCAGATGGGTGCTGTTGCTGTTTCACCAGCAGGAGCTAACTCCATCAACTCTAATCTCCCATTCTGAGATTATGCTGCTTTACTTCAGCCAGATTCTACCACATGTGTACTCACTCCAAATCCAATCCTTGGCTATTTCTACCTTCACAATATCTCTCTTATGTTCTCTCTACTTAGCCATAACTGTAGTTCTAGCTGTCGTTGATTGCTTTTCTCCCTGCTTTCAGGTCACTCTTCCTCATCAAATACATTCTACTCTCCTCCCTTTCATCCCACATATTTAGTTAGTTGCTAAGGCATGCTATATCTCATATCTCATATGCATCCTGTGATCTACTCACACAGCCACCTCCTGAGGGCTGGAATAGCCTTCTGCTTAGTTTGCCTGCATCATTTCCCCTCCAAAATACTCCACCCTTCTCTTATAACCTACCAAAGTGACTTCCTCAAGAGCAATGTGACTCCCCTATCAAAAACAAACAAACAAACAAACAAACAACAACAACAAAAAACTCTTAATGGTTCCATTGTTGCCTCTGGGATCAAATGACATCTGAAAAACTTAGGAGGCAGAATGGTGAGGTTTGTTCCTCACTCTTACTTGCATACTCTTGGAGCAAACATTAACTTTTAGCTGTAAAATGAGTATCTCAGACTACACATAACTCAAATTCCCTTTTAGCCCTAGATCTGTGATCTATGTGAGACAGTGAAAGTTGTCAACATACATGTTATCTATGCTTCCCATTTCCCCCCTACCTTGCCCCTTTTCCCCAGTTAAAAAAAAACACCCTAACACCAAACAACTGAGCCCCAAAGACACAAAAGTAATTTGTGAATGTCACAAACTTATTCAAATGGAATTAAAAACCCAAATATTTATGTATAATTTCTAAGTCTTATGTTTTCCTACTTCACAACCCTGGATTTATCTATGTTAATATCAAATAATGAACATCACTGCCATATGTATACTTTTTTTTTTTTTTTTTTTTTTTGACGTGGAGGCAATTGGGGTTGGGTGACTTGTTCAGGGTCACACACAGCTAGTAAGTATCAGGGGTTGTTTTGAACTCAGATCTTCCTAACTCTGGGGCCAGTATTTTATCCACTATTCTACTACCTAGCTGCCCTCTCCTCCCTCCTATGTGTAATTTTACAATAAAGTTTTAAAGAACATAAACATAGAATTTAGAGCAGTCTCAAGGTAAAATTTTTAGGTATTTTTAGAATGGAAACATTCCTTTATTGGTAGTGACTGACTACCATGGATAATAGCTAGCTAGCTAAAGTAAAAAAAGTCTTTATGAAGCCTTTCATGTTGGTATTAGAAATTCAAGAAAGAAAGAAAGAACATGTTCTCAAAGAGCTTATGTTATAATGGGGGAGAGAATTCTTAAAGGAGCATTGAAAAAGAGTGTGGCATATCTGGAAACATCCAGTAATATATTTTCAAAGTTCAAGAAGCTTAGGGAACCAACATGAATGTTTTTGTACATCCTGAAAATAGAAGGATAGACTGAATGACCTGAATGTTGTTTTGTATATATGGAAAATGGAAAATTTGTAAGACATTTCCCTATCAGATACTATTTGAAACACCAATATATGAATGGATTTACTTGTAGCTATTGAGATATTTGGAAAATGCCTCAACACTTTACATCATTAATAAGATGTGCTTTTTATTTTTTAAAGTAGAGATTGGGATTGATGCTGATGATGTCAACCTGGTTCCTTTATATAAAACTAAGAATTTGACATCATTCTTCAGAGGTGATTATCTGTCATTTTTTCTTGTTTATTAATCTAGATAGCTATTCAAAAAACCTCAGGGATGAATATTAATTAATAGCTCCTTTTCTGTTTCATTTTTTATCATCTACTATAGAAATTATAATTACATCACAGCTTACCCGTGGTGTCTCTGGAACCCATACTGGGGCCATCCCCTGGAACTGGTTTTTTTACATAAAAATTTTAGTGATTTTTAAAGTGACTAATGTTTTAATATTGCTAAATATGGCAATCTTACTTTTTTTTTTTTTTTTTTTTTTTTTGCTTTTTGCTGAGGCAAATTGAGGTTAAGTGACTTGCCCAGGGTCACACAGTTAGAAAATGTTAAGTGTCTGAGACCAGATTTGAACTCAGGTCCTCCTAACTTCAAGGCTGGTGCTCTATCCACTGTGCCATCTAGCTGCCCTGGCAGTCTTACTTTCTTACTAGACCAGTGGTCTCTAGTCTTTCAAGAGGCTATGGGATTAAGATATTATAACTTGTTTATTTTTAAATATGAAAATATTGTGTTTTATGAATATTTGATATGCAGATTGACATGTAACTTCCATGTAGTCTTTATTTCTGATGGTCACATGTCATCTGGTATGCAAAGTGTCCTGAAGGAAAAATGGGAATTCCTCAAAATAGAAGTGTTGATACTTAGTGGTGTTCATTCATTTTTAAGCATATTGTGAAGTATTTTAGTTTACATATATTTGGTTAAGTACATTTATGAGTTTGCTTATTTAATTTTAACTGAACTTGACATCTATAAAATGGACAGGTGACTTAAAAAGATTCCTGTAAAAAAAAAATGGAAGAAAACTTTTGAATTGATGATACCAAACAAAAAAGTACAAAAAAAGACTGACATTTCCATTCCTAATATAAACGATTCGTTACCCATATTAAGTTGCAGAGTCAATTACGATTTAGTCATATCTCATAAGTTGGCCTTCAAATATAGCAGTGTCACGATTCTTTGAAATATATTTTCACCCATATTTCCTGACACCTAGCTCTAAGTGCTGTGAAACATAAGCTACTGAAAAACTACTTCCAGTAGAAGTAATAGTAATAGTAGTAATAGCTGGCATTTATATAGTGCTTTGAGATTTGCAAGGTGCTTTACAAGTATCCCATTTGATTTTCACAAAAACACTAGAAGATAAGGACTATTATGTCATTTTACAGATGAGGAAACTGAGGCAGACATTGCTTAAGTGACTGGATTGGGTTCACATAGCTAATAATTGTGAAAGTGGATGTGAACTCAGATTTTTTTGACTCAGGTTCAACAATATTTATGAGCCATTGAGGTTCCATTATACATTTAAAAGTTTCTTTTCTTTCCCCCCGCCTGAAAACTGACCTACTAAAACTGGAAAGTGTATATATAGATACTTAAACAATTTTGGAAAGTGGAATTTTATGACTTATTAAAAATCTGCCAAATAAGTTTTGCCAGGTGTTGAATCCATTTGTTAAAAAGATAAAAAGTGAAATATATCTGATTAGTTAGCAAGAACAACTGATTAATCTTAAGGAAGATAAAAATTATCAGTCAACAGGTCTTTGTGAACTATTTTCTGTGAGAGAGTACAGGTGCTAGATTCTGGCAGTACAAATATAGAAGATGAAACAGCTTTTTCCTCTTGAGGGATTTCTGTTCTAATGGAAGGGACAACATGATGAGCACAAAGTAGTAAAATGTAAAGTAATTTAAAAGGGAAGGTACTAGCTGGCAGTTGAGAAATCAAGAAAGTTTTAGGTAGAAGGCTGATTGCCTCAACCACTAGGTTTTTGGGAAAATAGGTTAAAGACAGGTTGTAAACGATTGTATTAATCTAGGTGAAAGATAGTATCCAAAATTAAGGTGGTGAGATAGTTGTATGAGTAGAGGGGAGTCATAGGAGAAATGTTGTGAAGGCAAAAAGACAAGATTTGACAAATATTGATTAGGTGTGTGGGAGAATGAAGTTGAGGATACCAAGATTAGGTATCTGGAAGACTAGAATAATAAGGGTGGGTTTTTTTTTTTGTTTGTTTTTTTGACAGAAATATGGATGTTTAGAAGAGGGTAGATTTTGTGGGAAGGTTAATACATTTTAACAAAAATCTTTTCATAATTGATAGTTGGGGTTGGAAAATGAGTATGAACAGCCAAAAATCATTTCATCCATTTTGATCAACTTATCTTTTTTTTTAAATTAAAGCTTTTTATTTGTATAATATATGTATGGGTAGTTCCCCAGCATTGATCTTTACAGAGCTCTCCATTACAACTTTTACCCCCAGTCCCCTCCCCCTAGATGGCAGGAAGTCCACTACAAGTCAATAATTTTGAAATACTTGACAAGTTGTGCCAGAAAAATCCTATCTACAAGAAAAAAAAAGAAAATCAGAGAAAGGCAACACAATGCAAGCAAACATCAATAGAGAGCATGAAAATGTTACGTTGTGGGCCATATTTCATATCCCTCTCTCTGTGTGTATATGGTTTTCTTCAGTGAACAATTGGAACGGGTTTGAGACAATTCTTTGTTGCAGAGAGCAATGTCCATCAGAATTGATCATCATGTAATATTGTTGTTGCTGTGTATAATGATTTCCTGGTTCTGCTCATTTCACTCAGCATCAGTTCCTGCAAGTCTCTCCAGGCCTCTCTGAAATCGTCCTGCTGGTCGTTTCTTACAGAGCAATAATATTCCATAACATTCATATACCATAATTTATTCAGCCACTCTCCAATTGATGGGCATCCATTCAGTTTCCACTACAAAAAGGGCTGCCACAAACATTCTTGCATATGTGGGTCCCTTTCCCTCCTTTAAAATCTCTTTGGGATATAGGCCCAGTAGAAACACTGCTGGGTCAAAGGGTATGCACAGTTTGATAACTTTTTGAGCATAGCTCCAAATTGCTCTCCAGAATGGTTGGATCTGTTCACAGTTCCACCAACAATGTATCAGAGTCCCAGTTTTTCCACATCCCCTCCAACATTATCTTTCCCTGTCATTTTAGCCAATCTGACAGGTGTGTAGTGGTACCTCAGAGTTGTCTTAATTTGCATTTCTCTGATCAATAGTGATTTGGAGCAACTTTTCATATGACTAGAGATGGTTTTAATTTCATCATCTGAAAATTGTTCATATCCCTTGATCATTTATCTGTTGAAGAGTGGCTTGAATTCTTATAAATATGAGACAATTCCCTATATATTTTAGAAATGAGGCCTTTATCAGAACCTTTAAATGTAAAAATGATTTCCCAATTTGATGCTTCCCTTCTAATCTTGTCTGCATTAGTTTTGTTTGTACAGAAACTTTTTAACTTAATATAATCAAAATTATCTATCTGGTGTTCAGTTAAGAGTTCCAGATCTTCTTTGGACATAAATTTATTCCATCTCCACAGGTCTGAGAGGTAAACTATATTATGTTCCTCTAATTTGCTTACAAAATCACTCTTTATATCTAAATCTTGAACCCATTTAGATCTTATCTTGGTATGTGGTGTTAGATATGGGTCAAGCCCTAATTTCTTCCACACTAGTTTCCAATTTTCCCAGCAGTTTTTGCCGAATAGTGAGTACTTATCCCAAAAGCTGGGGTCTTTGCGTTTATCAAACACTGAATTGTTAAGGTTATTGCCTAGATTGTCCTGATAACCTATCCTGTGCCACTGATCAACTGTTCTATTTCTTAGCCAGTACCAAATGGTTTTGATGGCCGCTGCTTTATAATATAATTTTAGATCTGGTACAGCAAGGCCACCTTCATTTGCCTTTTTTTTCATTAATCCCCTTGAAATCCTTGACCTTTTGTTCTTCCAAATGAACTTTGCTACTATTTTTTCTAGATGATCAACTTATCTTTTTGAGGTATCTCTTTTTTTAAAGTGCTAGCTATTAAAACCAAGTTATCAGTTTAAATTATTTCCAATTAGACCTTGAAATCTTTGCATCATATAATGTTAAAACTAAGATGAAACACTTTTTTGAATTGTCATTATTGAAAATATTAAAATTTTTAGAGAAAATAATTGTATAAAATTAATAATAAAATTATTACTTTAGTAAAAAATAAAAATATTTTAATGTATAAAAAGTGGAATCCAGCTTCACCATTAGCTTTGTGACTTTATCTGCTTTATCTGCTTCAGTTTCCTTAGTTTTATCTGCTTCAGTTTCCTTAGCTGGGACCTTTGGTCCTATATATACCTAAAAGCCTAGTAGAGATTCCAATAAGGATTTGATTTTTCTTTTAACCAAACAAAAAGTCACAGCCTGAAATATAGCTCATTAACATTATTGGAACAGGATTCTGCCTCATATCTGGAATTGTATGTATTATATGAATGCGTTAGATGATTAATTAGTCCATTAGTAGGTACATAGAATGCTGAGCCTTAGAGTCAGGAATATCTGAAGTCACATTTGGATTTATAGATACTTAGCAGCTATGCAACACATCATTTAACCTGTTTTAGTTTCCTTAAAATGAGCATATTTATAGCGCCTATCTCCAATCAGAGTTGTTAAGGATTAGCTGAGATATTTGTAAAGTACTTACATATTTGTAGGCATTTAATAAATGCTCAATTTCTTCCTTCCTAAAAACAATGATATCCAGTTTATGTAATTTCACATAAGTACTTTTTAAAGGGAGAAGTGAATGAGAACCAGAATAAGTCCTGGCAATTTTCCCATTCACAGTCCAGTTTTAGAAGAGAAAAACCAGTATTGCTTCTAAATGTCTATGAAGCTTTTCTTGGAGCAAGACAGAGGTTGGTTATGGATGGCAATGCTTTTGATAAAAATAGGGCAGTGTGAGAGGCTTATGGGGGAAAGATGAGGCCTATTTTGGACAAGTGAGTTTGAGACATCTTAGAGGCATTTGGTGGTATGGAACTAGAATTTAGGAGAGACTAGGATTGGATCTATACCTGGGAATCATTTGCATAGACATGAGTTCATGGGAGCTGAGAGAAGACCATGCAAAATAGTATAGAGGGAGAAGAGGTCCCGAACAGAGCATTGGGGCAGGACCCAACTGAAAAACCAGCAAAAGATACCGAGAAAGAGCTGTCAGAAAGATAAGAGGAAAACCAGAAGATGAATGAATCAATCAAAAAACTTTTGTTGAATGCCTATCTTGTATTAGGCATTGTGCTAAGTGCAGTGTTATAAAACTTAGAAAGGGATGATCTTGAAGATGATTGAAAGTGTCAAAATCTGTAGGGAGGTCAAGAAGGATATGGACTGGAAAAAAAAGTCATTAGACTGGGCACTGGATAACTCTAAAGAGGGCAGTTTTACGTGGTTTTTGTTTTTGTTTTTTGTATGTGTACTTTATTATTATTTTTTATTATATGTGTTAAGATATATCCAATATATTAAATCCAATATAGGTAAACATATTTACATAATTATCTTACTGCATAAGAAAAATCAGATCAGAAAGGGAAGAAAATGAGTAAGAAAACGAAATGGAAGTAAACAATAATAAAAAAGAGTGAGAATGTTATGTTGTGATCCAGTCAGTTCCCACAGTCCTCTCTCTGAGTGTAGATGGTTCTCTTTATCACAAGATCAATGGAGCTGGCCTCAATCATCTCACATCTATCAGAATTGATCGTCATATAATATTGCTGTTGCCATGAGCAATGGTCTCCTGGTTCAAGTAGGACAATAATTGTGGGAATAGTTAGATCTAGGGAGAGTTTTTTCAGGAATAATGAAAACATGGCTGTGTTTATGGAAGCCATAGGGATGGAGGGAGGAAGAGAAAGGATGATGATAGAGAAGTGGCTTTGACCTTAATGAGACAACAAAGGAGAAGGAACAATCAGATAAGTGGGAGGAGAAAGAAGTAAGAAGCAGTAGAGAAGAGAATATATGTGGAAAGGTCAGATGTGAGGATTAAGAAAAGGGCATTAAATTTGGCAAACAAGAGATGATTGCTAACTTTTTTTTTAGTTTATTTTTAATACACATTGTTTTATGAATTATATTGGGAGAGAAAAATCAGAGCAAATGGAAAAAAAAAACATGGGAGAGATTAAAAAAAAAAAAGAAATGAACATAGCATGTGTTGATTTACATTTAGTCTCCTTTGTTCTTTCTCTAGTTGCAGATGGCATTTTCTGTCCAAAGTTTATTGGGATTCTTTTGGATCACTATACTACTGAGAAGAACCAAGTCTTTCATAGTTGATCATCATACATTCTTGCTGTTACTGTGTACAATGTATTCCTGGTTCTGCTTGTTTCACTCAGCATCAGTTCCTGTAAATTTTTCCAGGCTTTTCTATAATCAGCTTATTCATCATTTTTAATAGAAAAATAATATTCCATTACCTTCATGTGTCATAATTTGTTCAGCCATTCTCTAATTAATGGGCATCCACTCCTCCAATTTTTTTCTACCAAAAAAAGAGCTGCTATAAACATTTTTGCACATTTGAGTCCTTTTTCCTCCTTTATGATTTCTTTGGGATACAGACCCAGTCATGATTGGCAACTTTGGAGAGAACAATTTCAAGTTGAAAACCAGAGTTTAGAAAAGAGGAGCAGACATAGCTGGCTTTCTCAAATGGTTTAGTCACAAAGGGGAGGAAGGACATAAGATAGTAGGGGTGGTCAGAATCATTTAAGTATTCAGGGTAGACAGACATAGGTATGTTGTAGGTTACAAGGAAGCAAATAGAGATTCAAGTTTGAAGTTGATTGGGAGAATTGGGAGAAGTTGATTGGAGAATTATAGAAAAGAAAATCTGCTTGAGAAGACAGGTTGGGATGAAAACAAGAATATTTGCAGAGGATGAGAGGAGGATAGAATTAATTAGCATTTAGTGCCTGATTTCTGCCAGACGCTGTGCTAAGAGCAAAGTATCCAAAGAAATTAAAAACAAACAAGCAAACAAACAAACAAAAAAAAAAAAAACCCAAACAATCCCTCTTCTTAAGGAGCTTATAGTCTAATAAGGAAGACAACATATAAAGAACTATGTATAAACATAGCAAGAGAAGGCACTAAAATTAATGAGGACTGGGGAAGACTTCATGGCTTACTAAGAAAACTAAAGGTATTTCAAGTGAAAGTAAAGAATGAGGGAAGATGGCTTAGGAGATGAAAGGATTAGAAAGGAATGCATTTTCTTAAAGAATGGTCTCAATTTTTTCAGTGAAGTATGATGTAATAATAGCTTCATCTAAGAGAATGTGATCTGAGAAGTTTGTAGAAGGATATAGTGGTTTGAAATAGCCATTATGATGAATAAGATAGAATTGACTAGGGAATTGTAAGATTACTGTGCTATGGTAAGAGCACATTTGAAATTATGTATCATAAATGTGTAACATATTTCTCAATCCATACTTCCTTTCATTTATTGACTTCCAGAACTCCTTTTCTCTCTATAATAATCCCTCTCTATAATAATCCTTCCTATTTGATGGTTCCTGCTCCTCCTTAGTTTGACTCTCAATTTATTTTGAGCCATAGATGATAATGAATGAATTAAAAAATCCATAAATTTTTCTACTATATTGAATGGGTCTATTTGAGCTCAGATAATCCAAACTGATAAGTTTACTTTTAAATGTGCCCTCTCCCCCCCCTTTACCTACATTCTTGCTTATCCATTCTCAGCATATTACCAGTCCCTTCCTTTTTTTTTTTTTTTGGTAGCATAGCATGTACAGGTGGAAAGGCAGTTCTAAGACCATCTTCTCCAACTCCCCCACATCCCAGATGAGGAAAACTGGACCCAGAAAGACCCAGAAAGGTTTAAATGACTTGTCTAACATTGATTAGTGCCTAGGTTCCTTAAGTAAAGTCAGTGTTGTCTTGGGAACGCTGTGCAATAGTTATCCAGTGGGATATGATTAGCAGTTTATGCTCATGACTTCTCTCAGCCCTTTCTTTTTCTATTAATGGAAGTAACTGATGTCCTTTGAGGTTTGGCGATTAGACCCAAGTAAGTTGGTATTCGGTCTATCTGTGTTTACCAGTCATTTATTGAACCAACACATATGAATTGGTCACTAGATGTATGGAAATGTAATGTAAAGTCTAGGATGTTGAATACTCTCCCTCTGTTGAAGGAGTTCAGTATAGTTTGACAGACATTGAATGCTTACTGTTTTCAGTGAGCTGTGCCAGTCGCGGAGTTGCTTGCTTTCTACTGTAATGATACACACAGTAAGTAATGTTAGGGGAGCACTAACTGAGAAGAGAGATCTAAAAAGTTCAGTTACTTCTGTGTATGCAAGCCTTGCTCCAATCAGATGAAAACATATCTTATTCATCATAATGACTATTCCAAACCACTATATCCTTCTACAGATTTCTCAGGTCACACCCTCTCAGCTAAAGCTATTATATCATACTTCACTGAAAAAATTGAGACCATTCTCCAAGAAATTTCATCCTCTTCTAACCCTTTTCATCTCCTATCATTAAAATTATATATATATATATACATATATATATATTAAATATCATAAACAGTTATATATTTTACTCTTATCTATATGATAAACTCTTAATTCTGAGAATTTAATTCTAGTTTCCCCTGGGTGGACTTTTTGTAAGGCAGAGATCAGCACATCGAGTCTTCCTCTGATTTGTATCTTGTCACTATCAAGGAGGGGTAAATGTGTTCCCTCTTGATCCTTTTTGCTACAAAAACTCTGAACATCTGAACATTTCACTGAAGTATGTCTTTTACTCCTCTCATCAACCTATGCCTTTCAATTCCCTGTTTTCCTGACCTTCTAACAATTTGCTTTTATTGCTGTCAGTCATATTTTACATTTTCATTGAGATTTGCCAAGGCAGATTTTTTTTTAACCTTTTGTCGGTATTGCCAATTCTGTCATCAAAATCTTGTTGTGGTTAATGCCTACCAAGAAGAAAAATCCCTTTATATTTTTCCTTCTCCATAGGAAGATGTGGGGATGAAGGGATTGAAATTTAGGGGGTAGAGCTGCAAGGAAACAGGGAACAAAACTCAATGAGAATGATGAGTCAGAAAAGTAGCTTTTTGGGGGATATTTACCTGTTTTTTTCCTTCCATCTACCAATTTCACTTGTTCTGGCATTTAATTTACTTGCTACCATAGTAACCAGGCCTCTTGCCAATCTTCCCTTTTTCCTTTCCTTTTTTCTTCTTCTGCCTTACGTATGTTTGAGGGGGAGGACATAAGTGGAAATCTACCAGTAAAAGGATTTGCTGCATTTGGAAAGATCTCAGAATGGTACTGTGCCTAAATTTTTATTATTATTTCTGGTGGGTATAGTAATATTACTTACTTGTAACCTATTGGGATTACAATATAAAATTTTTTTATGATTATTGCCAAAATTCCTTTCTAAACTCTTATCCATATAAGGTCCTCTAACATAAAGTCCTTGAGAAATTCAACAATTTGTTGCAATAATTCAGTGAGCATTGATGAAACCCCTATTTTTATGTAAGACATTGTACTAGGCTTATGAAGGATTATTGCTTTGATACTTCAGTGGATATGTGAGTTTTTTCCTAGGTGGATACTCTCTCCAGTGTACCGGTACATATCACAATCCCTTAAGTACCTTCTTATCTTATTTTATGTTGTAACTGGCTCACCTCCTTTCCTGATTTTACAGTGACATGATTTAACACGTGTAATGATGAGATATAAGATATAGTTCCTGTTCTTAAGGGTTCACAGATTAAAGATGCCACCATGATTTTAACTTCGGCCATTTGAAGTATTGGAAAGGTTAGAGGAGACAGTCTATGGGTGTCTTATCTGACTTCATCCCATCTAGTAGGAAGGACAGTGTTTTAATCTTCTAGGTGCATCATATCAAATGGCACACAGACACCTACTCACACTTAAGGGAGAGATGGGATCTAGGAATTTGTCTCTGTCCAAAATAGTCTGGAAATGGGCAGATACAGTAGTTCATAAAAAGGGTTGAGATGTTAGAGTGGAGGCAAATCAGAACTAAGTGTGGAAGAAGTAGGAGAGATTTCTGGAATATTTGCTAAGATTATAGAACAAATCATTCTAAGCTTGGAGCAGTGCTAATGCTGGAAGCTAATGGAAATTTTTGCTGGGAGGAAGTTAGAAATTCTTTCCAAATATGTGCAACATTGCCAATCTGGAGAAAGGATATACTGTCTGTACCTCTGTTCCATGCATTATCATTAGAAGTCACATCAGTGACCTTTGTGATTCAAGAAAATGGGGCATTTGATAACATAGTCTGATCCTATTTGTTGTTTCCCTTCCCAGCCTCCCAGTTAAAAAAAAAGTGGTATTGGGGAAAATTAACATTGATGTTCAGACATAAATTTGAATCACTTTTCTGCTGTGTATTAACCTGTGTGATCTTTGAAAAGCCTTCACCTTTGTGAGCCTGTTTCCTCATTTATAAGATGAGAAAATTAGGGTTATGTAATCATGAAGATTTCTTCCATTTCAAACCGAAAATCGTTGTTTTGGAAATAAAATGAAATAATTTTGTGCCTTTAGTCTTAGAGTTTAATATTAGAAATGTACACTATCAGAGCTTAAAGAGGACTTTTGTTTACAAAATTCTTTTTCTTTCCTCCCATTATGTTAAAGATATGTTAAAAGTGTACAAGTCTTTTTATTTTAAAAAGAAAATGATTCTCAGAGGAGAATTTATAAAAGTTTTTACAAAATTATTTTTATTTAGGATTATAGAAATGACTTATCCTATTTCAATAAATTTTTTTTGGAATCTCTGTTTAAAAGATCTGACCTGCCAACCAATTGTATAGTCCATATTTATTATATGAAAAAAAGGGCTTTTAAAGAAATTCTTGGATTTTCAAAGTATACAATAAAAAGCCTTTTGCAAAAACCTCTCCTTTGCTTTATTATTATAGTCTTTTCCTCAACGTGTGTGTGTGTGTGTGTGTGTGTGTGTGTGTGTGTATGTGTATGTGAGAGATAGTGATATCTACTACTTTAATTAGCATTTGGATTGTGGGTTAAGTAATTCATTAATTATAGCATAGCAGGTTTTTGTTTTTTTGTTTTTTTTTGCTCCCATTTAAAATGTTGTTTCCCTATGTGCTCCCTCTATTGAAATCCTTCCTCATAACAAAGAAAAGCAGTTAAGCAAAGCAGAATTGACTTGATAAAACAATCTTGTAGAATGATTATACAGCATTCCCCACCCATATAGAAGTTCAGTTCACACAAAGCTGTCTACCACTGACATTTTAAAAAGAGTACAAAGGTTGGTTACCTTCTCAGATACCTAGCAACTTAAGATAGCATAATATGTTTTTAGATACACAATAACATGCTCAGACATGATTGCTTATTTTTATTTCTTCCATAAACTTCTTACATTATATTTCCCAATTGAGGCTTATTGTCCTTGGTTAATTTCATTGCTTCTCCAATTGACTAAGGAATTTTTTTTTTCTCTATTCTTAATTCTCAAGTGAGTTGCCACTATAATTGGCTGCTCTGTTTAATCTGTCATCCAAATTCTTAACAACAATGATTTACAGTTAAGGAAAGTAAGAGTAAGTGTTTGAGGGTGATATCTAGATTAGGAGTTCTTCATTGTGTTATGAACTTTTTGGCAGTCTAATGAAGCCTGTTGAACTTTTCAGAATAATGTTTTTCAGTTAATAAAGTGAAATATAGAATTGAAATATAGTTATTTTATTTTTATTTTTATTAAAGCTTTTTATTTGTAAAACATATGCATGGGTAATTTTTCAACATTGACCCTTGCAAACCCTTCTGTTCCAGATTTTTTTCTCTTCCCCACCCCCTCCACTAGATGGCAGGTAGTCTAATACATGTTAATTATGTTTTTTTGTTTTTGTTTTTGTTTTTTTTCAATTTTTAGACCCCTTTATTTAGTATCTGTGGAAAAAAAAGATCAGTGAGAATTTATAAAGGTGGTAGGGAATAGGGCAAGGAAATATTTTTTTTTTTTAATTTGCAAAACATATGTATGGGTACTTCTTCAACATTGACCCTTACAAAGCTTTCTGTTACAAATTTTTCCTCCCTACTCTCCACCCCTCCCCTAGATGGCAGGAAATCCACTACATGTTAATTATGTTAAAATACTTGACAAATCGAATATATGTATACATATTTCCACAATTATTGTTGTGCAAGAAAAATCGTACCTACAAGAAAGAAAAATCAGATAAAGGAAACAATGCAAGCAAACATCAATTGAGAGCATGAAAATGTTATGTTGTGATCCACATTTCACATCCCTCTCTCTGGGTGTATATGGCTTTCTTCAGTGAACAATTGGAACTGGTTTGAAGCATTTCATTGTTGAAGAGAGCCATGCCCATCAGAATTGATCATCATATAGTATTGTTGTTGCCATGTATAATGATCTCCTGGTTCTGCTCATTTCACTCAGCATCAGTTCATGCAAGTCTCTCCAGGCCTCTCTGAAATCGTCCTGCTGGTTGTTTCTTACAGAACAATAATATTCCATAATATTAATATACCATAATTTATTCAGCCATTCTCCAATTGATGGGCATCCCTTCAGTTTCCAGTTTCCAGCCACTACAAAAAGGGCTGCCACAAACATTCTTGCACATATGGGGCCCTTTCCTTCCTTTATGATTTCCTTGGGATATAGGCCCAATAGAAACACTGCTGGGTCAAAGGGTATGCACAGTTTGATAACTTTTTGAGGATAGCTCCAAATTGCTCTCCAGAATGGCTGGATCCATTCACAGCTCCACGAACAATGCATCAATGTCACAGCCTTCCCACATCCCCACCAACATTTGTCATTATCATTTCCTGTCATTTTAGCCAATCTGACAGGTGTGTAGTGGTACCTCAGGGTTGTCTTAATTTGCATTTCTCTGATCAATAGTGATTTGGAGCACCTTTTCATATGACTAGAAATAGTTTTAATTTCATCCTCTGAAAATTCGCTATTCATATCCTTTGACCATTTATCGATTGGAGAATGGCTTGAATTCTTATAAATATGAGACAATTCTCTATATATTTTAGAGATGAGACCTTTATCAGAACCCTTAAATGATACATGTTAATTATGTTAAAATATATGACAAATCAAATTTATGTATACATATTTACACAGTTATCTTGATGTAAAAGAAAAATTGGATCCACAAGGAAAAAAAAAAACCTGAGAAGGAAAACAAAATGCAAGCAAACATCAACAGAAAGCATGAACATGCTATGTAGTGGTCCACATTCAGATCCCACAGGCCCCTCCCTGGGTGTATATGGCTTTTTTATCACTAAAGTATTGGAACTGGTTTGAAACATCTCATTATTGAAAACAACCACGCCCATCAGAATTGATCATCTTATAGTATTGTTGTTGCCATGTTCAATCAACCTGCTGGTCGTTTCTTATAGAACAATTTATGTGGATTTATTTTGTATCCAGCAACTGCTAAAGTTGTGAATTGTTTCTAATAGTTATTTAGTTGAGTCTCTAGGGTTCTCTAAGTATACCATCATATCATCCGCAAAGAGTGATAATTTGGTTTCTTCATTACCTACTCTACTTCCTTTAATGTTTTTTTCTTCTCTTACTGCCAAAGTTAAAACATTTCTAATACAATATTGAATAGTAATGGTGACAGTGGGCAGCTTTGTTTCACTCCTGATCTTATTGGGAATGGTTCTGGTTTGTCCCATTACATGTGATACTTGTTGATGGTTTTAAATAGGTGCTACTGATCATTTTGAGGAAAAGTCCATTTATTCCTATATTCTCTAGTGTTTTTAATAGGAATGGGTGTTGGATTTTATCAAATGCTTTTTCTGCATCTATTGAGATTATCATATGATTTTTGTTAGTTTGGTTACTAATATAGTTGATTATGCTGATAGTTTTCCTAATATTGAACCAGCCCTGCATTCCTGGCATAAATCCTATTTGGTCATAGCGTATTATCTTGGGGATGACTTTCTGTAATCTTGTTGCTAATATTTTATTTAAAATTCATTATTCATTAAGGAATTTCATTCATCAATATTCATTAGGGAAATTGGTCTATACTTTTCTTTCTCTGTTTTCACCCTACCTGGTTTAGCTATCAGCACCATATCTGTATCATAAAAGGAATTTGGTAGAACACCTTCTTTCCATATTTTTTCAAATAGTTTATATAGTATTTAAATTAATTGTTCTTTGAATGTTTGGTAGAATTCACTTATAAATCCATCTGACCCTGGAGATTTTTTCTTAGGGAGTTGATTAGTAGCTTCTTCTATTTCTTTTTCTAAAATGGGGCTATTTAAATAATTTATTTCCTCTTCTGTTAACCTGGGCAATCTTTTATTAATTTAATAGTTTTTTATTAATCTCTCCTTTTATTTTCAGAATTTCCAATTTGTTATTTAATTGAGGGTTTTTAATTTGTTCTTTTTCTAGCTTTTTTTAATTGTAAGCCCAATTCATTGATCTTCTTTTTCTCTATTTTATACAAGTAAGCATCTAGAGCTCTCAATTACCTCTTATAATCGCTTTGGCTATATTGCACGAATTTTGGTATGTTTTCTCATTATTGTCATTCTCCTGGATGAAATTATTGATTGTGTCTATGATTTGCTGTTTCACCCATTCATTCTTTAGGATTAGATTATTTAATTTCCAATTGCCTTTTGGTCTATTTTCTCCTAGCCTTATATTGCATGTGATTTTTATTGCATCATGATCTGAAAAAAATGCATGTATTATTTCTGCCTTTCTGCCTTTAATTTTGAGGTTTTTATGCTCTAACACATGGTCAATTTTTGTATAAGTTCCATTAATTGCTGAGAAAAAGTAAACTCCTTTCTGTCTCCATTCAATTTTCTTCAAAGATCTATCATACCTAACCTTTTTAACTTTTTGTTTACCTCCTTAACTTCTTCCTTATTTTGTGGTTTGATTTATCTAGTTCTGAGAGAGCAAGGTTGAGATCCCCCACTAGTATAGTTTTGCTGTCTATTTCTTCTTGCATCTCTCAACTTCTCTAGGAATTTGGATGTTATATCACTTGGTGCATATATGTTTAGTATTGATACTGCTTCATTATCTCTGGTACCCTTTAGATCTATCTTTGGTTTTACTTGATCTTCAGATAAGAATTGCTACCCCTGCTTTTTTTTTTTTTTGTTCACTTGAAGCATGATAGATTCTGCTCCAGCCCTTTACCATCACTCTGTATATATCTCTATGTAGGTGTTCTTGTAAACAACATATTGTAGGTTGTAGGATTCTGGCTTTTTTTTTTTTTTTTTTTGCTTTTTGCTGAGGCAATTGAGGTTAAGTGACTTGCTCAGGGTCACAAAGCTAGGGAATGTTAAGTGTCTGAGATCAGATTTGAACTCAGGGCCTCCTGACTTCAGGGCTGGTGCTCTATCCACTACACCACTTAGTTGCCTCAGGATTCTGGTTGATGAACTCTCCCATAAAATGGAAGTGGATATCAGACTGGATTAAAAACCAGAATCCCACAATATGTTGTATACAAGAAACACATCTAAAACATAGTGACACATATAGGATGAAGGTAAACGGCTGGAGCAGAAAATATTATGCTTCAGGTGAACAAAAAAAAGCAGGGGTAGCAATCCTTATCTCAGATCAAGTAAAAGCCAAGATAGATCTAATCAAAAGAGATAAGGAAGGAAACTATATTTTATTAAAGGGTACCATAGAT
>JAJPUD010009638.1:0-12264 GCA_023553655.1 Myrmecobius fasciatus
GAAAAAAAAAATAGATAAACCTCTGGATAATTTGATTAGAAAAGGGAAAGAGGAAAATCAAATTGTTAGTCTCAAAAATGAAAAGGGAGAACTTTCCACCAATGAAGAGAAAATTAGAGCAATAATCAAAAGTTACTTTGCCCAACTTTATGCCAATAAATTTGATAACCTAAGTGAAATGGCGGAATATCTACAAAAATATAGATTGCCCAGATTAACAGAAGAGGAAATAAATTACTTCAATAGTCCCATTTTAGAAAAAGAAATAAACAAGTCATTAATCAACTCCCTAAGAAAAAATCCCCAGGACTAGATGGATTTACATGTGAATTCTACCAAACATTTAAAGAACAATTAACTCCAATATTATATAAACTATTTGAAAAAATAGGGAATAAAGGACTCCTACCAAACTCCTTTTATGATACAGACATGGTACTGATAACTAAACCAGGTAAAACAAAAACAGAGAAAGAAAATTATAGATCAATCTCCTTAATGAATATTGATGCAAAAATCTTTTTTTTATTAAAGCTTTTTATTTGCATAGCATATGTATGGGTAGTTCCCCAACATTGATCTTTACAAAGCTTTCCATTATAAATTTTACCCCCCAGTCCCCTCCCCTCCCCTAGATGGCAGGAAGTCCACTACATGTTAATAATGTTGAAATGCTTGACAAGTTATGCAAAAAAAATCCTATCTACAAGAAAAAAAAAAGAATCAGAGAAAGGCAACACAATGCAAGCAAATGTCAATAGAGATCATGAAAAGGTTACGTTGTGGTCCATATTTCATTTCCCTCTCTCTGGGTGTATATGTTTTTCTTCAGTGAACAATTGGAACTGGTTTGAGACAATTCTTTGTGCAGAGAGCCATGTCCATCAGAATTGATCATCATGTAATACTGTTGTTGCTGTGTATGATGATCTCCTGGTTCTGCTCGTTTCACTCAGCATCAGTTCATGCAAGTCTCTCCAGGCCTCTCTGAAATCGTCCTGCTGGTCGTTTCTTACAGAGCAATAATATTCCATAACATTTATATACCATAATTTATTCAGCCACTCTCCAATTGATGGGCATCCCTTCAGTTTCCAGTTTCTAGCCACTACAAAAAGGGCTGCCACAAACATTCTTGCACAGGTGGGTCCCTTTCCCTCCTCTAAGATCTCTTTGGAATATAGGCCCAGTAGAAACACTGCTGGGTCAAAGGGTATGATGCAAAAATCTTAAATAAAATATTAGCAAAGAGATTACAGAAAATCATTCCCAGAATAATACACCATGACCAAGTAGGATTTATACCAGGAATGCAGGGATGGTTCAATATTAGGAAAACTATTAACATAATTGACTATATTAATAACAAAATTAACAAAAAACATATGATAATCTCAACAGATGCAGAAAAAGCATTTGATAAAATCCAACATCCATTCCTATTAAAAACATTAGAGAGTATAGGAATTAATGGACTTTTCCTTAAAATAGTCAGTAGCATCTATTTAAAACCATCAGCTAGCATCATATGTAATGGTGATAAACTGGAACCATTCCCAATAAGATCAGCGGTGAAACAAGGTTGCCCACTATCACCATTACTATTTAATATTGTATTAGAAATGCTAGCCTTGGCAATAAGACAAAAAAAAGAGATTACAGGAATTAGAGTAGGTCATGAGGAAACCAAATTATCACTCTTTGCAGATGATATGATGGTCTACTTAGAGAACCCTAGAGAATCAACTAAAAAACTATTAGAATTAATCCACAATTTTAGCAAAGTTGCAGGATACAGAATAAATCCACATAAATCATCAGCATTTTTATACATCACCAACAAAATGCAACAGCAAGAGATACAAAGAGAAATTCCATTCAAAATAACTATCGATAGTATAAAATATTTGGGAATATATCTGCCAAGGGAAAGTCAGGATCTATGTGAGCAAAACTACAAAACACTCTCCACACAAATAAAGTCAGATCTAAACAATTTGAAAAACATCAAGTGCTCTTGGATAGGTCGAGCGAATATAATAAAGATGGCAATACTACCTAAACTAATCTATTTATTTAGTGCTACACCAATCAAACTCCCAAGATATTATTTAACTGACCTAGAAAAAATAACAACAAAATTCATCTGGAAAAATAAAAGGTCAAGAATTTCAAGGGAATTAATGAAAAAAAATGCAAATGAGGGTGGCCTAGCTGTACCAGATCTAAAACTATATTATAAAGCAGTGGTCACCAAAACCATTTGTTACTGGATAAGAAATAGAGTAGTGGATCAGTGGAGTAGGTTAAATTCACAGGACAAAATACTCAATGACAATAGTAATCTAGTGTTTGATAAACCCAAAGACCTCAGTTTTTGGGATAAAAACTCACTATTTGACAAAAAGTGCTGGGATAATTGGAAACTAGTATCGAAGAAATTAGGCATTGACCCACACCTAACACCATATACCAAGATAAGTTCAAAATGGATTCATGATCTAGGCATAAAGAATGATATTATAAACAAATTAGAACAATGTAGGATGGTTTACCTCTCAGACTTGTGGAGGGGGAAGGAATTTGTGACCAAAGAAAAACTAGAGGTCATCATTAATCACAAAATAGATAAGTTTGACTATATCAAGTTTTTGTACAAACAAAATGAATGCAGACAATATTAGAAGGGTAGCAGTAAACTGGGAAAATATTTTTACATCCAAAGGTTCTGATAAAGGCCTCATTTCTAAAATATATAGAGAATTGTCTCATATTTATAAGAATTCAAGCCATTTTCCAATTGATAAATGGTCAAAAGATATGAACAGACAATTTTCAGATGAAGAAATTGAAACTATTTCTGGTCACATGAAAAGGTGCTCCAAGTCACTATTGATCAGAGAAATGCAAATTAGTACAACTCTACATTACTAAATTAAGACTACCACTACACACCTGTCAGATTGGCTAAAATGACAGGAAATGATAATGATAACTGTTGGAGGGGATGTGGGAAAACTGGGACACTGATACATTGTTGGAGGAACTGTGAATGGATCCAACCATTCTGGAGAGCAATTTGGAAATATGCTCAAAAAAGTTATCAAACTGTGCATACCATTTGACCAAGCAGTGTTTCTATTGGGCTTATATCCCAAAGAGATTTTAAAGGAGGGAAAGGGACCCACATGTACAAAAATGTTTGTGGCAGCCCTTTTTGTAGTGGCAAGAAACTGGAAATTGAAAGGATGCCCATCAATTGGAGAATGGCTGAATAAATTATGGTATATGAATGTTATGGAATATTATTATTCTGTAAGAAACGACCAACAGGAGGATTTCAGAGAGGGTTGGAGAGACTTGCATGAACTGATGCTGAGTGAAATCAGCAGAACCAGGAGAGCATTATACACAGCATCAAGACTATACGATGATCAATTTTGATGGACATGGTTCTCTTCAACAATGATGTGATTCAAACCAGTTCCTATTGTTCAGCGATGAAGATAGTTATATACATCCAGAGAGAGGCCTGTGGGAACTGAGTGTGAACCACAACACAGCATTTTAACGCTTTCTGTGAATATTTCCATGCATTTTGTTTTCCTTCTTAGGTTATTTTTTCTTCTTCTCTTTCTAGATCTGATGTTTCTTGTGCAGCAAGATAACTGTATAGATATGTATACATGTATTGTATTTGTCATATAATTTATCCTATTTAGCATGTATTAGATTACCTGTCATCTAGGGGTGGGGTGTGGGGGGAAGGAGGAGAAAAGCTTGGGAAATAAAAGTTTTTGCAAAGGTCAATGTAGAAAAATCACTCATGTGTTTTGTAAATAAGAAGCTTTATAAAAAAATGAAAAAAAAAAAAGAAACATTTGTATGTCTCATACAAACTAGATGATACAGTGGACAAAGAGTGCAAGTCAGGAAGAACTGAATTTAAGTCATATATGATGTACTTCCTAACTGGGCAAGTGATTTAACCTTTCTGTGCCTCAGTTTCTTCACTTATAAAATAGGATAATAATAGCATCTACTTTATAGAGTTGTGAGGATCAAATAAGATGACATATGTAAAGTACTTTGCAAACTTCCAAGCACCTACATTTATTAATAACAAAGATCTGTATAAAATCTCTCTCATTTCATTCTCCATCCAGTTAGATGTGATTAAAACTCAGGTAAATAGTTTTGTCTTCTCTGTTCACTTCTCTCTTTTTCATCTCCTTTTGCAATTCCCAACTCATTATGAAACAACTAAACTGGAGCAGTTATGATCAATTGTATCCTTAACTAATCCAGTGCTAGTGTTAATTAAAACAGGAGTTCATTGGAAAACGAACTCCATTTTCCTGGTAGGAAGAACAGAAAAGAAACGTTCAAGAGGGAGAAGAGGATGATAATCATTTTTTTCCGATAAACTCAAGCAGTCATAGTCATTTTATTCTTTGCCTTGGAGGGTAGCTTCATAATCCATATACGTTTCAGCTGTTACACTGTAGCTTGTGGAAGCATTCTTAACTAATTTATCATTATATATACTAACTAGTTTGTCAGAAATACTAATTAGACTTTATTAATAAACCATGAAAATAAATCTCTAAGAGCAGTGCACTCTTAACATTTTTGAAATTCCTGTAGGATTATTCCTTAAGAGACTAGAAAAAGTTCCCTGTCTGCTTTCCTCTCTGTTGGTGATCTGGCAAATGCAATTGTCCATCAACCAAAATACCTTTGATTCCAACACAGCAACCTTACCTATTTAGGAACAGACTAGTATTTTGGTGGTTTTAGCTACAGTCATTTACCATATTATTTGATTGATAATTTACTTCAAACATTGATAATTGACATTTTCTCATTGATATTGTCTTTTCTGAAAATCTACTATGTTTATCAATTGTTTTTAAAAATATACATAATTTATTTCCTACATCACACCATACAGGTGCTTATCTTATTGTGGAAAAACAACTTACTCAAGATAGTTCAATTGAAAAATGAAGATTTAAAATAAAATGTAAAGAGTTACACTGTCAACAAACTATTTAAATAAGGTGATAAAACCTATTCTCACCATATTGCCAGTTAAATTAAATTAAGTAAATATCTTATTAATATTAGAGAACTTATTCTCACACATTATCAGTTAAACTAAATTGACAAACTACTATCTTATTGAGGGATTAAAACTTATTCTCTCTACAAGTAAATTATTGTTCAAATTTCTTTATCCTAAAAAGTCTCTTTTTGGGCCAGTGGAACAATACTATTTTATTGACATATCTCCCAGAGCCTCGTTCAGTTAGAGGATGAAGACTTTTCTATCATATTAACAAAATTCTCTTATTTTTAGTATTCCTTTTTTATTGAATTTATCTCCATATTTCTCCTCCCTTATCCAATCTACAATTCACTTTTCAATCATCATTTCAAAATTTCACTTTCTGAGAGAGTTAAGGGCTATGTATGTGACTTCAAGCAGACCGAGAAACAAAGAGAAAGATATATTTTGCTTTCATATAATTCTAACAAGCATATACTTTATGAAGAAACAAATTCACAGTGTGAGAACTGAAACCAAGTCTCCCTTTGAAGATTACTTAGATTAATCTAGTAGATTTTACACTGAATGATCACCAACTCCTACTGGAGAGATTGGTTCTCTTCAATCTCCTTAAATGATCTACAAAAGAGCCTCTGGGAACCTTCCTAGATAGTCTATCCCTACCTTTTTAGAAAAAATTTTTTTAAATAAATTTCATGAACAAATTGTCTCAAAAACTATGTAATTACAATTATAATTCTTATTCCTTGATAATTTTTTGAGATTTAACAAATCTTGAAAGGAAAACAAATTACTATAGCGATATTTACAATGGGAAAATACCCTTAAAATCCAATTAAAATTTTAAAATCAATTTAATTTTTCATTTCTAATTTTAAATTATTTTTATCCAATCTGACCTCAGAGCTTTAACCTTGATTCAGACTGTTAGTCTTAAATACTCATATATTTGTGACTTCATTCATATGGGTATTCCCTCTAATGTTGCCGTCAGTCATTTACTATGCAGATCAAAGCCCATTCAGATTTGAGAATCTTGTGCTATTCTTATTTTAGTCCTTCCATTCATTCCACAAAGGGGATTCACTTGATGTGAAGAAGTCTCTATTTACTTGTTCTTGTTCCCAGTAGCCTAGCCAATGGGCTATCCCTTATTTATCCCTCTCTATGTGACTCACTATGTAACCAGCCTGTTTTATTTATTATTAAAAACTAGACAGAGAGATCTTTCTATAGAAACTCAAAATTTTAGGAGAGGTGACACATTATGCATTTCTGTAAAACAATTTGACTTCCATTTTATGTATGTTCTCAGACATTTTATAATTTCCCATTCGAATTTTTTTTGGCAATGATATTGGAGTGATTTGACATTTCTTTTTCCAATTTATTTTACAGATGAAAAACAAAGTCAAGTAAAAGTATATGACTTACTTAGGGTCACTCAACTAGTAAATATCTAATGTCAAATTTGAACTCTCAAAGATGAGTCTTCCTGATTCTAAGCTTAGTGTTCTACACTGTGCCACTTAATTGCCTTTCTACCTAATCTTTTATTTTTTTAGTATGAGTGACTTCATAAAAACCACTTCATAAAATAGAGAAATAATTATTTCTTAAGAAATACTATTTCATGCTTATAGCAGCTTTTTGTGGTGACAAGGAACTGGAAAATGCATAGATACCCATAAGTTGAGGAATGACTGAATAAGTTGTGGTATATGAAAGTAATGGAATATTATTGTTCTGTAAAAAATTATGAATAGGCTTATTTTATTTTGTTTTTATTTTGTTTTGTTTTTTTGTTTTTGTTTTTTTTAGTTAATACTTTTTATTTGCAAAACATATGCATGGGTAATTCCTAAACATTAACCCTTACAAAGCTTTCTGTTACAAATTTCCCCCCTACTTCCCACCCCTCCCCTAGATGGCAGGATATCCACTACATGATAATTGTATTAGAATATTTAAGAAATCGAATATATGTATAGTTATTGTATCATTTTTTGTGCAGGAGAAATCGTATCTACAAGAAAGAATAATCCGATAAAGGAAATACAATACAAGCAAACCTCAACAGAGAACATGAAAATGTTATGTTGTGGTCCACATTTCACATCCCTCTCTCTGGGTGTATATGGCTCTCTTCACCGACCAATTGGAACTGGTTTGAAGCATTTCATTGTTGAAGAGAGTGATGTCCATTAGAACTGATCCTCATATAGTATTGTTGTTGCCGTGAACAATGATCTTCTGGTTCTGCTCACTTCACTGAGCATCAGTTCATGCAAGTCTCTCCAGGCCTCTCTGAAATTGTCCTGCTGGTCATTTCTTACATAGCAATAATATTCCATGAATGGGCTTATTTTAGAAAAGCCTGAAAAGATTTATATGAACTGATATTGAATGAAGTAAGCAGAACCAGGAAAACTTTGTACACAGTAGCAACAAAACTGTGTGATGATTAACAATGACAGACTTGGTTCTTCTCAGCAATTGAAGGCAATCCCAATAAACTTTGCATGAAAATTCATCCAGAGATAAACCTCTGGAGACTGGATGTGGATCAAAACATATTATTTTCATCTTTTTTTTTTCCTTATGTTTTTTCCCTTTTGTTATAATCGTTCTCTCCCAGCCTGACTCATATGGAAATGTGTAAAAAAATATAACCTAAAAAAAATAAACATAAAATTAAATAAAAAATACTATTTCATTTAAAGAGGAAGTGTAGTATAAATAAGAAGAGTTCTGAATTTGGAGTTACACTGATTCAGATCCTGGCTATTGTATTTACTCTCTATGTGAACAATTTGTCTTAATTTTCTCATCTACAAAATGCCAAGTTTCATTAGAAAGTATCTTAAATTTCTTTCAGTTGTGAAACTATATTTTTTATTCAATCTGAATTTTATTAGCTAAAACATATAACAATCACAAAAATACAGTTACAAAAGTTACAATAATAAAATACCTCTAATCAAGACATTTCCCTTTCTTATCCTACCCTTAAGTTTAAATTCAGCACAAGATCAAAAACTGCTCACACAGCAAACCAGCCTTTACTTTTAACCAAAGACAGAATCTGTCAGTTCCCTGAACTGACAACAGTTCCCTGAACTGACAACAGTTCCCATGGGAAGAAATGTTTATGTGGGAGAATAGCCAATACAATCAGTCTTACCTTACTGTAAGGATGTGCTATGGGATAGAACTTTTTATAAGAGCAATATATAGCATCGCACACATATTCCCTTCTGGATGATTATTTCTCTTTTTTCTAATTTAGAATTATTAATTTCTGATAGTGTTCTTAATGTAACCCCACCTAGAATGGTCTTGATCAAATCCAGGTTTTGAGATGGCTCTTATGCTCTCCTCTTACTCCTTTACCAAAATTCATATATCTATAAAAATAGTAATTTCACTTCAACATTTATGCATGCTTTCATTCTGACATTAACCCTTTGTTTCACATTACAGCCACAAACACATTGGAATCTAATTTAAAGCTCTCCAGTAAAGGGTAAATCACTACCTTCACAAGAAAGTCTATTCCATTTGGGAACAGCTTAATTTGTTAGAAATGCTTCTTTTAAATGGAGCCTATTAGAGACTATTCTATTGCCAGCAGTCTATTAGTTTAAGTTACATATTAGAATAAAATAAGATACTTACAAGTCATTAAAAGTTAAAATTTTTACTTTGCCCAAATGGAGAAAGAAAATGCAATTAAATATTAATTCTAGCATAGAATCTAATTTTGTTCTTCTGCAACTTCTACCCATTGCTTATAATCTTCTGTAACTGAACTAAATAAGTCTAATCTTTTGTTCTAGGACAAATATTTAGATAACTATTCCATCTCTTAAAGTCCTCTCTTTTCCAGATTAAACATTTTCAATTCTTTTAACCCATGTATTTTAAAAATTATTTTATGTCGTATATATTGATAATAATTATATCAACAACAATAATATATCTAATACATGTAGCACCTATTATGTGCTAAATGCAATTGACAGTTGAAGCCTATGAATGGCTTATTAGAATAATATTTTAAATGAGTAAAATTATTTCAAAGGAAACCAATTAGCTTGAAATAGTTGGCAGATCATTCTTTTAAAAAATGAGTTTATTTTCCTAATGTTAAAAGCCTTGCTTTAACGTACACTCATGACATGACTTCCCATGTTCACATCATTTAGGTTGGCCTCTTCTGAGCATATATATCTTGAAATATAGTGCCATAATAAACTAGGCATTATTGTCACATAATAAATGGCTAATAAATGCTCATTAACTGACTGGGTCTGAGTACAGTGAGATTTTCATTCTAGACCCCATCTTCTGATGATGCAGCATAACATTAGTTTCTGGGGCTAGCTTGTCATACTGATGACTCACATTTTTCACAGGGAAAAAGACTAACAGTTTTCACTACATATATCCTTTTGTTTTGCTTTTGAAATAAAAAAAGTATCTAGAAAAAAAATGCTTGCTACATCTTTACTGTCCTGATCTTATATAGTTGAATTTTTGAATGAAAACGTAGAATCTTAAACTTTTTTGACTATTAAAATTCTTCTTTAATTTGGCTTACTCTTCTTGCCATTTGAGAATTTATTTTTTGGATACTGACACTTCTAATCAACATCTTATTCTCTTTCCTCTATGACTAGAGTAATAGTCTTTTCAAATATAGAAATGAGATTAGACTGGAACAACCTGCTCTTTCTGTAGCCATACTGATTCTTAATGATTGTTGCTACTTACCTTTCTAAATTCTGACAATATACTCCTTTAGTCCATGCTAGAAATCAAGTTCATTGAGAGCATATTTGTAAAACTTTCCTTATTTTCCTCCTAGAAAATCAGAATATTTTCCTTTTTCTAATTCTTTAGCAACTCTCCAATGTATCTTAGATGATTAACCTTATTTTAGAAGTCATGTCTCCCAGTTCTTTCAGTGTCTCTCAATCTATTTAGGTTACATGGCTTGAACTTATTTAGCAGTACTAAATGCTCTCAACATTTTCCCAAGTACCTTGAGATTCTACTCCTAACCATTTTGTTCTATTTGTATTTTTATCTAATTATCATTTTCTTTAAAAGAGAAAATGATGGCAAGAACTGAGTGATTATGCCTTCTTTAGCATATACAACCATTGTCCCATTTTATTTGATATAGAGTCCTTTCTATTTTTTGACCTTCTTACCCCCAACAAAGTTAAAATATTTGTTGTTGTAGTAGTACCTAGGTTAATTTATGCTCAGATACTGCTTCATGACACAAAGGATCAAGGATACTCATTCTCTTTAGTCATAGTGTCAAAGAGGAATTTTATGTATGCTTTGCAAACCCCATATAATGTTAAAGTAGACTTTCTGCCAGGAAGTATTGTTCAGAACATCAAAGACAGGAAGTTTCACTGAAAGGTCAAAGGGAATAAAATAGATCTAACAGAATCTAACAGAATGCTCCAATGACAAACTCTCACCTGTTGATCTCATTAGTCTCTAGCATTTATATTAACAGCTATGTTTTCTGTCAGGCATTGTCTCCACAGTGAATTCCAGATATGTCAAGTATTGTTCACTGTTGAAGACAGCATTGTGCTTTTATGCAGTTCCCAGGATGCTTTTGTTCTTCTCAGGCAAAACCAAAGTTTTTTGCCATTTTTTTTTCTCCATCATTGACTCATCCCCATTTGAGAAAAGAATCCCTTTATCCCTGTTGGGCAAGAGATGCAATTTAATCTATATTGAAGTTCTCATGATCAATAAAACAACCAATCAACCAGCACTAATTAAAAACTTATGTACCAGGCCCTCTGGTAGGTGTCAGGGATAAAACATGTATAATTTAGACATTCCCTGCCTTGAAGAAGTTTCCACTTTACTGGTGAATAAGGAAGTTCAGGGCAATTAAAAAATACAAAGTGAATTTGGAGGGAGCCATGTTAAGCACCCTGATAGCTGGATAGTAGAGTGCATAAAAGGAAATGATATGGAATAAGTCTGGAAAAGATTAGCTGAAATCAAAATTTTAAGGACAAACAGAATGGTTTATATTTTATCATAAAGACTATGAGGGTCACTGGAACTTCTTAATCAGGGAATGACAAAGAGTTGGACTTTAGGAATATCAACTGGTAGAATGGAATGGAAGGTGTAGAATAGAAAGCCTTTCTCTGTCTCTGTCACTCTATTTCCCACTCTCTCTCTCTCTTTATTTCTTGTCTGTCTTGGCCTCTCTCTGTCTCTATAATTGTCTTCAGTTTGATTTTTGTTGCTACCACCTGATTAAAATTGCTCTCTTATGTCAAAATTGAAAAAAAACAAAACAAAACCCTAGAGAGACCTTTTTTTTTTTTTGTCCTTATTCTTTTTTTGACTTTTGTGAAGTGTTTCACACTGTTAATTCTTAGCACCCCTCCTCCAATCCCTGTCTTCATTCCTTGTGGATACTATGTCATCACTGGGTTTTCAAATAGTGGTCTATTATAATGCTCTTTCTACTCATCTGACTGATCCTTTTCAATCTCTTCTGTAAGTTTCATTATATGTGCTTTGCCCTTTGTCGGTGTATATATCTCAGAGCTTTATCCTGGGATCTTTCTTCTTATTCTCTACTATCTTGGTGACTTATTCAACTCCCATGAATTTCAATTATCATCTCTATACAAATGATTCCAAAATCTTTATGCCCATTTATTATCTTTCAATCCTATATAGTCATATATCTCCAAATGCCTGACACCTTCTTCTGGATGCTCTATTGATATCTTGAGCTCAATATGTCCAGAGCAGAACTCATTAACTTTCTTCCTAAAGCCATCCTTCCTGTTTGCCTCCTTATTCTATTGGGGATATTACCATTTTTCCAGTCACTCATAATTACAACCTGAGTCATTTTTGTATCATAACCCATGTTCAATCAGTTGCTGAGTTTTATTGGCTCTATTTCCTCAGTATCTCACATATGTCTCTTTCTAGGTTTGCATCACCTCCATATGTTTGTCATTTAAGATTTTCACACTCTAGTTCCAATCTTTCTTTAAAACTTAAACAATTCTCACTCTTACCTTATTCTCTACTCTTCAGGCAAAAAGATTTTTTCATTGTTATTATGTGTATATATGTATATATATATATGTGTGTGTGTGTGTGTGTGTGTATGTATATAT
>JAJPUD010009638.1:12364-46015 GCA_023553655.1 Myrmecobius fasciatus
TATATATATATATATATATATATATATATATATATAATTGTGTGTATTCACACACACACATACAGATAGGATTTTGGGAGGATCTTAAGAAGAGTAAATTTACTAGAACCTTAAATTACTTAGCTATCTTTAACAGAAAGCTTTTATCTAGCCTTACACAATTGGATCAAAAAAGAAAGACTTATCTTAGCCTAGAGGCATTCAGTCTATCCATTATTTGCTGAATATAATGGTTGTGACTAGACACCTGTTAGCCTTCTTTTGTCAGGGAAAAGCTCTAACCACTGTAAAAGAGAAATAATCTATTCAATTCTGGAAAAAAAAAAAAAAAACAACAACAAAACAAGTAAAGTAGCAGAGAGAGACACCTAGCAGAAAGATGTTAAAAACAGCAGAATACCGTGCCAGTGATGTCTGCAAAAAAGTTAAAAAGAGTATTTCTTAGCATTAGATTCCTTTTTAAAACATTTTTTTTAATGAAGGAAAAAATGCAAAACCTTTAAACCTCAATTTCCTACTAATGTCCTTATCAAAGAAAACTTTGTCATGTAGATGTGTGTGTTTTTGTATGTGTATGGATAAGATAATAAACATATGTACATATATATGATATATGTCAGGGTTTTTTTTTATCTTTTTTTGGTTTATTTTACTAAAAGTTGAGATTTTTTCCAAATCTTTGTTATCTTTCCCCTTCTTCAAATACTTTGTAAATCAATCCATTGATACTCTGACAATTGGTTTGCTTCTACACCAGATTCCCCTGTAGGCATAATAGTTCATCTATTTTTCCTGTCTTTGTTCCCTTTAGTTCCATTTCTCTTTCCTTTATAAGTTCATCTGAGACTATAATTCTAGATTATAAATGAAAAGTGGTTCTACTGTCCTTGATTGTGGGAAAAAATGTTTTATTAAAAAATAAATCTTTTTCTGTTTGTTATAATTCTTCTAAAATCTTCTTTAAGTGTCCTCAGGGTGATTTTTATAAGCTAATCTTCTTGTCAAACTTTTATTTAACTGGTCTTACCCTCCACTGCTTTTTTTAAATGTAATTTTATTATAAAATTAATTATTAATTCATAATTCATCATCCTTCTGTGGGAGATTTTACAAATCAGTTCATGTTCTAAACTATTGTTATCTCATTCCTGTTTTACAAATAAGCCAAGTGCTTATTTATTTGAGTGCTTTATAAACAATTTGGTCTCATTGTTATAGTAATTGATCTATATTAAATTTTCATGTTAAATTATTATATTCTATGTATATATAGGCATATTTCAGAGACATTGAGGATTTGGTTTCAGATCACAATAATAAAGCAAATATCAAAGCAAGTTACACTTTTTTTTGTTTCCCAGGACATATAAAAGTTATGTTTATATTATACTGTAGTCTGTTAAGATTTCAATCATATTATATCTAAAAATATTTTTAAAAGCTAACTATCATATGACCTTCCACAATTCATAATCATTTTGCTGGTAGAAGGTATTGTCTCAATGTTGATGTCTTTTGACTGATCAGAATGGTGATTACTAAAATTTGGGATAGGTATAGCAATTTCTTAAAATAAAAAGCAATAAAGTTTGCCACAAAATTGATTCTTTTTTCAATTAAACACCATAGGAGGAATTTGCAGGGTTATTTATTGGCCTGATTTTAATATTGCTGTCTGAAGGAATAGGGAGGCCTGAGAAGAGGAAGAGAAATGGAGGAATGGCTAATGGATGGGGAAGTTAGAACACAATATTTTTTAACAAAGTTCAATTTTACATAGGTGCAATTCTTGGCAGCTCCAACAATTATATCAAAGATTATTAACCACAGGTCATCATAATGAATATAATGATGAAAGAGTTTGAAATATTGGTAGAAATATCAAAATGTGACCCTGAGACACAATGTGAACACATGCTGTTAAAAAAAATAGTGCTGAAAGATTGTGAACACATGCTGTTAGAAAAATAGTGCTGAGACTTACTCTATATAGAATTGTCATAAGCCTTTAATTGAAAAAAATGCAATACTTATAAAATATAATAAAGCAAAACACAATAAAACTTGTTTGCCTATGATATTCTCACTGACTTAAAATTTATTAACAATTTTGTTAGAATAGGTCATGATTGAGTTTTTAAAAATAACATGCAGTGTTTTCCCCATTAAAACAAAACAAAACAAAACAATATTGTTTTGCTTTGCTTTAACAAGATATTGCTCTGACCATATACAGACAGCTAACTGAAGTACATAATGAATCAAAATCTAAAACTTTAAACTGATAACATAATGTTGACCCATTACAAGTGGAGCTAAAAAGAGAGTCTGACAGTTACCATGGAATACACTTTGGTGTTGGGTGATGTGTAAATCAGGTGAAGATGTACATTTGAATGACAGCATTTGTTATTATGATGAGTAAATGGTCATTCTCATTGTCCCATGGTGGCTACATTATTTATGTAGTTACAATTCATAATAAGGTAAGAAATATATTAGTGGGGCAGCTAGGTGGCGCAGTGGTTAGAACACCAGCCCTGAAGTCAGGAGGACCTGAGTTCAAATCTGGTCTCAGACACTTCCTAGCTGTGTGACCCTGGGCAAGTCACTTAACCCCAATTGCCTCAGCAAAAAAAAGAAATACTGACATTGGAACCAAGTGATTCAGAAGAGTATGGTTACTCATAACCTTATCTTCAAAATTTATAGACATATTTGCAGTCTTCTAGATTCCTTTAGTAACTCATCATATATAGGCTTAAATATATGCAGAGACAAGGGCACTGGCAAAGTTATAGACATAGACATAAAGGCAGATTGAAGGACCCCTCTTTTTCTAAATAAGGAGACTAAGGACAAAAAAGCATTATAAACTTAATTAAATTATTACTAAGTCTATTTACTTCCATAAGTTTGCTGTCTAGAATGTCAAATAGTACTTTGATTTCCCCTCCGTAACCACCTCTCTTTAACTTTCGGAGATGCTCCATAATATTGGTATTCTGGTATTTAATGAACAAGTAGATCAGTGATGATCTGAATTTTGATCAAAATCTCATTTTAGCTTTTGGCTTTCTGTGCTGTTAGGAAATCTGTTTTTAAAGTCTACTTCTGCTACTTATTCCTTTTGTGATTTCAGGAAACTCATACAATCTTTTTTGGACTCAGTTTCCTTATTTGTGAGATGAATGGATAGACCTGGATCAGGCATTCTTAACACTTTTTTGTGTCCCTGTAACTCTTTGATAGTCTGTTGAACCTTGTGGATCCCTTCTCTGAGCAATATTTTAAAATGAATAATATTAAATATGTAGAATTACAAAGGAATACAATTAAACTGAAAATGTAATTTTTCCCTTTCTAGTTCAAGGATCCCCTGAAATCTATTTCCAGATCACCAAGGGATCTGTAGATCACAAATTAAGAGCCTTTAGCCTAGATGGTTTCTAGGTTTTTTTTTTTTTATTTCTAATAGGCATGCTCTCATAATCTTATTTTTAATTCACCTTCACATCTAAGCCCAATTCATATGGGTGATAAATTCAAAAGGATGATAAATACTTTCAGTGTCATCTAAATTTCAACAGCTTGGGACATAGCTCTGTTTGCCCTTGTTCTAGTTATGGCTCTGATGAATTATAGGGTTTTTTTTTTTTTTGTTTTGTTTTGTTTTGTTTTTAAAGATAGACTTCTTTTCTTGTTCAGATTTAGTCCAAAACTTCCATAGTTCAATGCCTCACACACTCTAGTTGCTCAATACATGTCTGATGAATTGGATTGAAAAGACTACATTGTTCACAATATAGGCACAAATTTAAAATATCCTGTTAGCTTTGGTGTGGGGTTTAAAATATCTCATGTTAAATTGCCATTCTTTTTATACTTAAACATACAGTTTTTAAGGAATTGTTGGTTTATGCTCAGGTTTTTCCATCTCCATTTTCAACCTACAAATCTGTTAACACATAAGACTGCTTGTGCTCAGCAGGGTGTAGAGTGAATCTGCACCTTAATGGCTATTTGTGTTAATACTCTACACAGCTAGAAGAAGCTTTAGTTCCAAATATAAAACCATCTTCCTTGCTTTCTTTCCCACACTGAGGGGGAGATTGTTCTCAGACAAGCTTTTTGCCTGTGGGTAAATGAACATGTGAATACTTAATACACTAGGGCTTTTATATTTCCAACACTTTCCTATATTACTTTTCTCATTTCAATAAACTTATAATATCTAAAAAAAACTTAGAAGAGCTGCTACATGCGATGGTGATAATTTAAACTTTTTCCAAAAGGATATTACCTCTGAAGCATTAATACACAACCTATTTTTCCACTTGATGCAACAGTTTATGATATCTGCATCCAGAAAGAAAATGTGGGTTTGCTGTTTTATATATGCCCTCTTAATCACCCTTCCAGAGAAATTAAATTAAAATATATACTTACCTTCATTAAAGGAGTTTAATTTTACTTCAGAAGATTCATAATTATTCAAGAAAATCTCTAGAGATCTCATTCGAGAAATATGTACCTTTAAAAAAAAAAAGTCTTAGTACTTCCAAGATAAACTTTGTATAGGAAATAGAAAGGGCTGATAATTATAATTCACACTTAGACTTTAAAATTCATTAAGCTCTTTCCTTACAGTAATCCTGTGGGGTATGTAACACAAGAATTATTATCCCCATTTTTTAATGAAGAAACAGCTTCAGAGAAGTTGTATGATTGGCCCATGAACATACTCATAAATTTCTAAGACAGGATTCAACTTCTCATTTCTCAACCCAAAATCTACTACAACATACTACTTCACATGCAATTGCTTGTTCATGTTTAAAAGAATACTAAGTAAAACTGAAGGAGACATAGCTCCTTGTATTTTATTTCTTTTAGAAATATCCCATCAGGGGCAGCTAGGTGGCGCAGTGGATAGAGCACCAGCCCTGAAGTCAGGAGGACCTGAGTTCAAATCTAGTCTCAGACACTTAACATTCCCTAGCTGTGTGACCCTAGGCAAGTCACTTAACCTCAACTGCCTCAGCAAAGAGAAAAAAAAAATATCCCATCAGAGAATGAATTAGGCAGATATAGTTGATAGAGCGCAGGACTTACAAAATCAGGTAGAATTGAGTTTGAATGTTGCTTCACACTACTAGCTGTGTGATACAAGGGAAGTAATGTAATGTCTCTGAGATTCAATTTTCTTATCTGTAAAATGGGGAATAATAAAAGAATATGCCTTCTAGGATTAAAGGATTAAATGAGTAAACATTTATTTATTTTTTATTTATTTATATTTACTACTTTGCAAAAATTAGTATTAGTATTTTCAGACATAGAACTGAAGAAAGAAGTCTAAAATGAAAGTATGACTTTGCCATATGGTAGATTTATGAAACTATTGCAATAATTAGGAAATAGCTACTTCTTCATCGTTCTCCATTAGAAATATTCTATTCTACTTAACACTATCTTATTTTTTCCTAATTATAGGTAAAGATAATTTTTAACTTTCATATCTTTTAATATAACTTTTAATGAAACAGTTCTATTTAGCAATAGAATGGAAAGAATAGTCTACATGGATAAAGCACTGTTGTATTTGGACACATCAGGTCCAATGAGTGAATAAGATGTATCAAGCCTGAAGAGGTCTAAAAGATTTATCTCATTGCATTGTAGTTCTTAAACTGAACTACCAGACCATAGCCTGACTAGTCCTGGTCCAGAACATGTATATAATCTTATCCACTGTAACTTTTTTTTTAAACTGATATAGATCATAATCTAACTGTATCTTTTAATCTTGTGCTATTGACCAGGCTTATCTATAAATGCTATGAAGAGGATTTGCCCAGAGCACAAACTGACTTTCTATGTGATCTTTAATATCTGTGGATATGAGTAAGCCATTCTTTTTTTTTCCAGTCATATACATCCTAAATGATGTCTTTAACATTATTTCTTGTGTATACATAACTGTTTGCCCCAGAGATCCTGTTTTGTAAATTCTCAGTCTTTTATGTTCTCCAATATAGACCTCTAAGGTCCTTCTAGCTGAGTGATTCAATTAATCCTTTTTTCACTATCTCTTGTTTGTTATTTTGTCTGTTTGCTTGCCTGTATGATTTGGTCTAGCTAACTCTGCATGTCTTTATCTAGCTGACTGTGTATCTCTGTCTCTGTGTTTCTGTTTCTTTGTCTCTATCTCTATCTATCTTTCTCTTTCTCTCTTCCCATTACTCTAGGCTAGTAGGACTTGTCTGCAAAAGCCATAATTAGAAATGTTTGTGCCTCAAATAAACTTACTTGAACCAGAGTAAGGAAGATGGTGACCATGGGTAAGGTAGTTCCAATCCATCCTACAAAAAATACTGCCTTCACCATTGAGGGGAACAGAGAGGAAAGAAAACCGGGAGAGGGGAAATAGGAATATGAAGAATGGTAGCTCTAGGTAGTACCATATAACATTACAGGCCAGCAGAAAGAATAATCTCCTACCCTCACCTGAGCAAAAAATGCTCTCAGATATCAGTATCCCAAAGAAAAACTTTGTCCTGTTTGAGTTATGGTATTACTCTCCATTTTACAATGGCAATTATATGGTGTTGATCTCTATCTCTAGTACACAATTTCCTTTAGGAGCAATCTATGCTGTTAATGTGAAGGGGTAGAAAAACGAACATTTCCATTTATCCTGTCTTGGTAGGGATTAGCCTTTAAGTATATTGTAGTTTTAATGATATATTATCAGTCTGCAAGTTCTCTTTGATGCTACTATTCCTCCTACCATTCTCTAAAGCTATTGTTCAGAAGTTGAATCTTCCATTTCTAACAAAATCTAGGGCCTAATGTCCCTCCTACCAAGATACCAGAGCTGTTTGCCACCCAAAGAAATGTTTCCCACTTGTCTAAGAGCACTTTAACTATTCCCCAATTTTTACTTTTTAAGGATTTAGATAGGGATTATTCAAACGCAGACAAGTTGGTCACTTGTGAACATTATTTATCTGTCATTACCCTGGGAATTAGAAAGGGTTAGAGGAGATCAGATTTATGATATTATGTATGAATGTGAAAAAGAAACAAAGGTCATTTGGAGTAAAAAATACTGGTAAGGAGATAACCTAGCAGCAACGTTAGATAAATAGACAGGATAGAGAAATTGGGCAAGGTGGTAGGAATACAGTGGACAGAAGGAAAGAAAGAGAGAGAGAGAGAGAAGTAAAGAGAGACACAGGGGAATACTGGTCAGACAGGTGTATGGGTGAAATTTTAATGGAAGAAACTAAAGGGAATTCTTTGTCAGGTGAGGTTTATATTAGTCTTCTTGGTTTCTCTACCATTCCCTCCATTTTCCCAAGATAATTCTTTTCCTTTCCCTGAATAATAATTTCCTATCTTGCCTACATATTTAAATATATTATATGTTTAAATTCATATATTTATTTACTGGGAGGGATCATTTATTCTAATCTTATATGACAAAAGAGTAAACCAAGAAGATAAAAGGAATATTTTCTTATCTTTACTCTCATTATAAGTAGAGTACTCAGTGCACAGTAGGTGCTCAGGAAACCTTTTTGAAGTGACTAATATAAAAATGCTATTGTAGACTCAATTAATAGAGATGCAGAATTAGGATAATTGAGAAATTTGTTTTTTGCTGAGGCAATTGGGGTTAAGTGACTTGCCCAGGGTCACACAGCTAGGGAATGTTAAGTGTCTGAGACCAGATTTGAACTCAGGTCCTCCTGACTTCAGGGCTGGTGCTCTATCCACTGCGCCACCTAGCTGCCCCAATACATTAGATATTTGTTCTCTTTCAAGATTAACATCTAACTTGTTATTTCCATAATTATAATATACAATATAGAGACACTCATTAAACAGCATGTTAAAAAATCATAATTTAAGAAACAGACATTTGAGAAATGTTGAATTGCATGGTTGAAAACTTAAAATGTTGGTCAGAGAATTTTATGCAAATATAGGAACTTACAATAAAATACATATAAAGCAGTTCTATATGCTGATACTTTGCTATCAGGAAGGACAGTAATTAAGTAATATACAGTAGGTGACTAAACCTTATCATAGAGAGCTTCAGAGATAAGATATTTCAAAAGCCTATTCTCTCATTCCTCCTTTTATCTTTCACAATAGATTCTACTGTTATCTTACTTGCCATCAGTAATATTTTGAGTAAGTCAATTTCAAAACCAGAAATTTCATCAGTGAACAATACAATGCACTGTCAGTCTTTTTATATGAGAATGTGTTTTAGTTATAGACTCAGAAAAATAAATATTTTATTTATTAATTTTAAGACCAATGTCTTGATTCTGAGTTCATATTCAATCTTGGATCTAAAATTAAAACCAGATTAAACAACAACAAAAAATATAATAAAAATCAAATTCAGGATTTTTGAGATCAACATTGGAAGGGAACAATGCTTAATATTCTCAAATATTGGCAAGTAACAATTCACAGTTGTAATAATTTCCTTAAGCTTATCATGAATTTTTATTTTTTATTTCAGCAGAAGATGGATGCTTACATGTAAATGTTACCGGACCCTTTTTTAAAAAAAAGTTGATCTTTTATCTGTTACATGGAATAGTGATAGGTAAGGGTTAATCTCTACTGTATCAAATGTTAATCAAATTTTGACTGTAACACAAATGTTGCTTATAGTTCCTTATAGTAGACATAGTAAAGATTTGAGTGAGAGTAGAAGTTAAGGGAGTAGGACAGAAAAGAGGAGTCATGATGGCTGAGGTTTTAGATGGGAAACACTAATATTTCATAGAAAATATTTAGCAATGCTTCAATCTATTTCTAGTGCTATTACTTAGTCTCTCTAAGAAAGTTATTAAAATATATATTAAGTATTAATAATGTTCATGCCATAGTGGTGTTATTGAATGTGGATAGAAAGGAAAATATATATTTCTCAGTTATAAATGGTAATTTATTTAAATGAGGCCATGGGAACTTTATCAACAAATATGAAAAGGATAAATATCCAACATATTCTTTATTAACCACAATGCAATAAAATGTTAATAAATAAGCATAAGTTCACTTGACAAGATACAATCCTAAATTATCAGTGTGCCAAAGAACAAATTATAGTATGAAAATGTAATTTTAATTAAAGAAAACAAGAAGATATCAGGATAAAACTTGTAGTATACATCCAAATCAATTTTAAGGGAAATATTTATATATTTCTAAACACTATTATTAATAACAAATAAATAAATCAGTAGATTAGACAGTAGCTAACAAAAATTAGGAAACCAATGGAAAAGTAAACATTGAAATTGAAATTCAGAATATCAAATGCAGAAGAGAGTATTTTCAACAATATTTAGTGAATCCAGCTCCTTATTTCCCATAGATTCAATGTAGCAATATTTGTGTTTTGTAATTTTGTACCATTTTCCAGGAATGCTACACTCATGAAACTTAAAGAATGATTATATATGTCAATAAAAAATGATTGTATATCAAATGAATGAATATTTACCAAAGTAAAGAAAGAAAGAAAAAAGCCAGATTAGCAGAGCAAGAAGTAGAGAATTTAAATAATCCAATCTCAGAAAATAAAAATAGACCAACACGTAAAGAAACAATCCCCTCCCCATTGGGGCAGCTAGGTGGCGCAGTGGATAGAGCACCAGCTCTGAAGTCAGGAGGACCTCGGTTCAAATCTGGTCTCAGACACTTAACATTCCTTAGCTGTGTGATCCTGGGCAAGTCACTTAGCCTCAATTGCCTCAGCAAAAACAAACAAAAACAAAAAACAAAAAAAAATCCCCTCTCCAACACTAACCAAAAAATAAAGTAAAAATAGACAGATTTAGAAGTGAATCCTATCAAACATTCAAGGAATATTTACTCCAAGATTATATAAATTGTTGGCAAAAATAAACAAAAAAAGGGAAAAGTAACAAAATTAGTATGTAATCAATATGATACTTAATACTTAATCCAGGGAAAGACATCAGAAAAATAAAGCTTTAAATAATATCTCTAATGAATTTTGATGCAAAATATTGAATAAAATATTATGAAAGAAATTACAATAACATATTCAAAAGATTATACAATATATCATGTTGGATTTATATCAGAAATGTAAGAATTGTTCAATATTAGAAACATATGAACATAACACATAATAATAAAAAAAATAAAAGTCACAATTATATCAATAAATGCAGAAAAATATTTTTGAGCAAATGTAATACCCCTTTTTGTTGAAAACACTAAAAAAGATAGAAATAAATTGATGGGTGCTATTTTTCTTGATTCTTACCTCAACATTCTATCCATACCACTTCTATTCCATCTTTATGTCAATATTTAATGAGGTGAATACTTAATGTAACACAAGTCAGTCATGTCAAATAGGTCTAATAAGCCATCATAAATATCTCTATGGGACTCATTAACAATTTTAGAATGTGTTTTTCAGTTATTTTCAGTTGTTTTCAACTATCTATGACTTCTTTTTTTTTGGGGGGGAAGGGTTCTTGGTAAAGTCATCGAAGTGACTTGCCATATTCTTCTCCAGATCATTTTACAGATGAGGAAACTGAGGCAAACAAGGTTAAGTGACTTATCTATAGCTACTAAATGTCTGAGAGTAGATTTGAATTCAGGAAGAAGAGTCTAATCATTGTGCTGCTACTTTTAAAATTTAATATTATTTATACTGTATTTTTAAAAATATTTCTCAATTACATTTTAATGTAGTTCGGTATTAACTAGCTAGTATTGTAGGTCTTAAGTAACCCATAGGCCACATATTTGACACTTCTGGTGTAATGCCACATAGTAGGAAAATGAAGCAATTAAAATAAAGGACACTCCACCATACTATAATTTCTCCTCTCCCTTTTTTGGTAAAGGAAATGAATGTCTAAAAATTCCAAAACATATTTTATAATTAATTCAATTCAATTCAATTGATTTAATTTCATGTTTGTTTTTAAGGAAATTCTGTGAGGATAAACATTAAATGCAAGAACTTACACAATTGATGCTGCAAAAAATTAAATTTAAGTTTGATGTCAAGAAAAAATTCCAGGCAATTAAAGTGATCTAAAAGTGGATCAGACTTCCTTAGAAGAGTCCCTCTTAATTGATGGTCTTTTAAAAAAGGTTAGGTAATTGTTTGATGGTTGTGATATACAAGCGATCCTTTTCAGATGTTTCTGATGACTATATCCTGGGTTCTCTTTTATTCTCCCTCCATGCTAATTCACTTGGTGATTTCATCAGCTACCATAGGTGATTCTCAAATATATCTATCCAGTCTTAACTTCTTTTCTAATATCCAATCTACAATTTCCAATTTATTTTTAACATCTTGCACTGTATGTCTAGTAGCTATCTTAAACTCAACGTGTCCAAGACTGAAATCATTATCTTTTCCCCTAAATCCTTCCTACCTTCTCCATCACTGTAAAATAGTCAGCTCCCAATGACCCAAGTTCCCAACATAGGTATCATTCTCAGCTTCATACTATCTCACCTTACATACTCAATCTGTTGTCAATACCTGATGAATTCACTTTTGTAACATCTCTCAAAATCCCATTTTCTTCTTTGATACTATCACTACCCTGGAACAAGTCCTTGTCACCTCATGCCTGGATTATTGGTTTGCTCAACTCAAGTCTTTTCCCTAATGTGCAGGTTTAATTAATTCACTTCCAATAACTTTATCACCTCTAGAATTAAAAATAAAATCTTCTTTTTGGCATTCAAAGACTTGTCTTCTTATAGCTCCTCCACTATCATCTACTTCTACCCAGTAACACTGGCCTCCTTGCTGTTCCATGAATAAGACACTTTTATCTTCCAGCTTCAAATATTTTCTCTGGCTATTCCCTGTATTTGGAATGCTTTCTCTCTTCCTATCTACCTTCATTCAAATCCAAATTAAAATACCATCTTCAACACAAATCTACAGGAATCTTCCTAATCCCTATTATAGTATCTTCCCTCTGTTAATGATTTTTGATTTATCTTTGCACACATTTGTTTCCCCATTAGAGTGTGAGCTTCTTGAAGGCAGGAACTGTCTTTTGTCTCTCTTTGTATACCCATCATTTGGCATAGTGCCTAGCATATTACAGGTGTTTAATAAATGCTTAATAATTGACTACTTCAAACAGTACTTGGCATAGTAGGAACTATATCTATACCTACTTTTATATGTATTTTTGTATATATGTATGTATGCATATGTATAAGTACAAGTTTTTCAGTCAAGCAAAATTTATCACTGAAACCCATGCAAGCACTATGCAGCTCTACTGTTCTAATGCTTCTCTGGAAACCTTAAAACTTTTCTTTTCCATCCACTTTGATCCCCATAAAATGAACTAGTGATTTCTCATTTGCTAAAAAATCTATTAACCAGCTAATCTGATAATTTAGCATATGCTAAAATGAGAGGGATAATGAGCAATTATGTCCTTTTCACTGAGTCCATAAAACTAGATTTAAGCAAAGAAACTGGAGACCTGATTTCTAGTGATGAGCCATAGTTAATATGAAAAACTTTGGTGGAAAAGTTATGCAGTTTCACCATCTATTAGATTATAAATGGAAAAAACATTTCAACAAATAGAAGGAACTTTTCAAATGTAAGATACCATTTTCATTAACTATGACTTTTTAATAGATAATGATCTGCATGTATTATCCAGGCAATTATTTTCTTTATAGTGTAAATTTGTGGCCAATTTCGTGAGAGGTGCTTTTTGATGAAGACTGGCTGAGTTTCATGATATCTCTCCAATCACATTTTATGGGGAATTGCCTATTTCCTAGATGATAGGATGAAACTTTCTTCCACTTTATGCTTATTTGTATGCAGACTCACCAAGATTCATTACATTTGAGTATCTTATTAGAAGGGAAAGGTGAAAAACAGAAGGGAAAATGAAAAAGGAAAGTAGAGAATCAGCTTCAGGATTTGAGGCTACAATAATCCTTTACAAATATCTGTGGTGTTTTAATTGCATGTTTTAAGTGTAGTCTGTTTTATAAACTCTATATTCAACTTTCCTTTCTCCCCTAATAATTTATAAAAAATGAAAATTAATACCAGTCATTCTTTAATCAACAAATAGCAGTGAAGCAAACAGATGGGTTTTTACATTTGACTTGTTCCAAAATAAACTTCCTTATATTGTGATAGCTGAATAAAATCAGTATATTTCCCATGGAAATGAAGAGTCAAGACATTGGATCCTTTATACATGTTAGCATTCTCCTAATTTAAATATTATACAATTCTTATTATGTAACATTATGTACAATTGTAATTTCATAATGATTGTTAAAGTTTTTTTTTTTAAAACAAAGCCTGGAAAATCACAAAAGATATTTCTGCTATTAAACAGAATTTTCATCACTTAAAGAGATACTGATCATTAGGTATTTTAATTATAACTGAACTGAATTTACTGGGTAAATGCTAAGTAAAAACTATATGGTTTGTAAAGGACAATTTAAAATATATTCTAGTCACAACACCCCATTACAAATGATTCAGAGTTATGATTTTAAGAACTAAGACATAATATAAATATATAATGCACAAGGCAAGAAGTCAAATTTCTATAAGCAACTAAAGGGAAATTATTAAGCCCAGTTGTGCACTTGATTATCCTTGAGCAATTTCAATTGATTTAGGAAGAAATTACATGAGGACATCTGAGAAGATTTTAATCTACCTTGTTGGCTCTGTTCATCATCCTGACATAAGCACCGAAGTTTAAGTTCAAGCTGTGAATTTGGTTTTGAACTTTTAGTTTGTATATGTGTATGTAAAGTGCAGAATCACTGACATTCTCCTTTCTTCCTCAGTTGTCTTCTAAAAGAATTTATGAAACACTTTTAGACTACAATACTTCTAATTTACTACAAAGAGATAATTATAGACAATTCTAGGCTCCTGCAAATTCTTATTTTCTCCTCCTATTCCATTCTCAAACTTAGTAGAATAATACTCAGTATCTTATACATAATTGAGAAAATGGAGACTAAATAACATGAATTCAGCTCCACATACTTTATATATCAAAATGCCTTAACATTATTCCCCATGCTACCCTTTACTTAAAGATCTAATGATCCTTCTATAATCTACCTATATGAGCCCTTGATGCTATCTCTTCTTGTCTTTAGCAGTACATTTCCCTCACACTTATGTCTGCTTTCTAATCGACAATTTCCCAACTATTGCCTCCTTCCAGTATGCTTAAAAGCATACCTAAGTCTCCCTTGTTCTTATTTTAAAGTATCTTCATTAAATTTCATCATCCCTGTATGTAATTGTCCTATATCATTCCTTCCTAAGTCAAAATCTTAGAAAAAAGATGTCTACACTCTGCTTCATTTCCCCCTATAGACAAAGGTCTTCTTGCTTTTGTTGTTGTTACTGCTTGTCCTTCCTTCTGGAAGTCATATTCAGGGAGGTGATGCTATGATATGCAAGTGAGTTGGATTTAAGGGAGAAGAGCCATGCAAGGTCACTTGCCTCCCTTTCTCCTCCAGAGCTACCTGGGTCCAATGACCAGATGTAAATCAAGATGACTGAAAATGGCCCTGGATGAAATGGGGCCTTGGCCTTTTTAAGTTAAAGTTTTCAACTGGTCTCAGTTTGACTAAGGCCACACCCATTCAGTGATTAAGGCTGGGTAGTAATTGAGACAATCTCCTCTTTCACTTAGTCCAAAAATATCTAAATGAATGAATGAAAGTGGGAGGGGAAGACCCTCAGGGTTTCTGGCCATAGCAGAAATGACTACTGTTTACATTCAATCTGAGTCAATCCGGATCCTAGGATCTGTTGGTGGTCAATTAGAATCAGACTGATTTTGATTTAAGGTATGCTTCTTAAGAAACAAATCTAGCCACTAAACTCCAAGATATCTTCCAAGGGTTCAGAGGCTGTGAAAGCTAGATAACTTTGCAACTGTTTGTCTAAGGTAGGAAGAAAGGAAGGGGATTATTTCCTTAACTGTTTTAACTTTCCTTGACTATATTATCTAAACTGTGTGCATATCTGCTTGATTATTGTACATGCAATTGTAAATAGAAATATTCCCTTTCAAAGTTGGGAGACATTTTGAAGAAGGCTCTGTGAGAGAAAGATGGAGACAGAGAAGCTAAGAGAAATAAAGAAAATAGGGAAAAGAGAGGCAGAGAGAAACCATGAAAGATAGAAAATAGAAGACAGAGACAGAAACAGAGACACAGAGACAGAAACAGAGACAGAACAGGGATAGAAAGACAGAGAATCAGACTGAGACACAATAGTTGGCAAAATGAGACAGGCAAAAAATTAAACAAAGAGATATAGATATAATGAGAGAGAGAAATGAGGAAAAAGAGAAGAAGAAGGAGTAGGAGAAAGAAGAGGAAGAGGAAGGGCACAAAGAGAAGGTGTAAAGAAATAGGAGTGAGGGAGGGAAGGAGAGGGAAAGAGTAAGAATTAGTTATTTTTTATAAGCCTTGAAAATTAAATGTGAACATAGGGGCAGCTAGGTGGCGCAGTGGATCGAGCACCAGCCCTGAAGTCAGGAGGACCTGAGTTCAATTCTGATCTCAGACATGTAACAGTTGTGTGACCCTGGGCAAGTCACTTAACCCCAATTGCCTCAGCAAAAAAAAAAAAAAAAAAGAAAGAAAATTAAATGTGAACTTTACAGAATTCCCTAAGACTAACTGAAATACCTCTAGAAATTAGGAATTTTAAAAAAAAAAAAAGCTTCACATTGGGAATTTTCTACTTTTCCCACATGCATTTTTGAAAGCATTGCCTAACCTATAGTTGAGGATTAGAGTAGTATTACCATGTGGTATTAATTGGAGATTTCTGACTATGAAGACATTAGTTAGGTTTAGTCAGATACCTAAAACTAATTGTAATGCCTTACAATTTGAGGGCAATAAGCAAAGGCTTATTACCTCCTAATGCTTAACCATGAGGGTTTTCCAGGATTTTAAGAAGTTAATTCAAATCAACCCCAAGTGTTTGATCTCTTTTTGAGGAAAATCACACATACCTATACCTCATTCCAGTTAGTTCCACTTCTTTCTTGAGCTAGATTGCTGTTTGGAACATGCTATTGGCTTTTTTTTTTTTTTTTTTTTTTTAAGGATCCACTCAACAAAAATGAAGTATACTGTTTCAGAGATTTCTGGAAATATTTCTGTCTGAATCATTCTCTGGAATGTACTACAAACTGGCAGTTTTGGAGAAAAGTATGGATTGCTTTATTTAAGGTGCGCAGAGGGACACATGAGAGTTTTCTCCTAGAATAGTTTTGATGTAAAATGTATCCTGATCGTGGGGGAGGATTGAGGGAGAGACCCCAAATCTCAAAAACCCTTCAGTAGAGATGGGAGGGTCCCCACCCACCTATTCATAGGTAAATTTGCAATTCAATCAGGAATCTTGATTTAGGGCATAATCCCCACCCTTTATACCCTTAACCCTCCCAGCCTGAAGCCTTAGAAGGCAATATAAAAGGATGTCTCTGAATTCCAAGTCTTCTCTGATTTCCCACAAGAGGAAAGGCCCACTGAGCTACTGCTCAATGTTAACTTTGCTAATAAACCCACCTTTATTTCTCCCTTTGGTAAACTGTTCCGTTAAGAAAGCTCCTTCTCCAATAAATTGGGAAATCATCTTTACATTTAAGTGTTCTGATAAAGGCCCCATCTATAAAATATATAGAGAATTGTCTCATATTTATAAGAATTCAAGCCATTCTCCAATTGATAAATGGTCAAAAGATATGAACAGATGATTTTCAGATGATGAAATTAAAACTATTTGTAGTCATATGAAAAGATGCTCCAAATCACTATTGATCAGAGAAATGCAAATTAAGACAACTCTGAGGTACCACTACACACCTGTCAGATTGGCTAAAATGGCAGGAAAAGATAATGACGAAAGTTGGAGGGGATGTGGGAAAGCTGGGACACTAATACATTGTTGGTAGAACTGTGAATGGATCCAATCATTCTGGAAAGCAATTTGGAGCTATGCTCAAAAAGTTATCAAAGTGTGCATACCCTTTGACCCATCAGCGTTTTTATTGGGCTTATATCCCAAAGAAATCATAAAGGAAGTAAAGGGCCCCACATGTGCAAGAATGTTTGTGGCAGCCCTTTTTGTAGTGGCTAGAAACTGGAAACTGAATGGATGCCCATCAATTGGAGAGTGGCTGAATAAATTATGGTATATGAATGGTATGGAACATTATTGTTCTGTGAGAAACGACCAGCAGGAAGACTTCAGAGAGGCCTGGAGAGACTTGCATGAACTGATGCTGAGTGAAATGAGCAGAACCAGGAGATCATTATACACAGAAACAACAATATTACATGAAGATCAACTCTGATGGACATGGCTCTCTGTAACAAAGAATTGTCTCAAACCAGTTCCAATTGTTCAGTGAAGAAAACCATATACCCCCAGAGAGAGAGATGTGAAGTGTGCACCATGGCGTAGCATTTTCATGCTCTTGATTGATGTTTGCTTGCATTGTGTTTCCTTTCTCTGATTTTTTTCTTGTAGACATGATTTTTTCTTGCACAACAATGATAAGTGTGGAAATATGTATACAAAAAAAAAAAAAAGAAAAAAAAAAAAAAAAAAAAAAGAAAGCTGCTTCTCTGAGGCTATAATAAACCCATTTAGCCATAAACCTTGTGCCTCTTTTCTCAGGTTGATGGATTCCTTCAACCCCGTGACTGACCAAAAAGGGTTCCCTCTCTCCCTTTTTATCACACCTCATCAGCACCATCTCTCCCCTCATCAGTTTGGTTCCTGAAGGTAAAAGAATGACTTACAGTCAAAACCTGGTCTCTAATCCCTGTTGGCAGAGCCCTATGGGAATTCATTTAGGAAGTATTTCCCTTTGAGAGGGAAAGTTTATTATTTTACCCCACCTTTTTTTTTTCCCTTTATGTGCTTATTTTGTTGTTTTATTTAATTTACTATGGGTTTTTTTTGTTTTTTTTGTTTTGTTTTTTTTGTTTTTAATAAATGTTTTGTATTGAGGCAGATTATTACAAACACTAGGAGTTTCTAACTATAGAAGGGACCCCATCACATATGGCTCATTTGAAGAGCCAGGGACATCCCCATGGATGGTGTATTGGATCAGCCCTGCTCCACTTGATTTCATGTTACTTATTGCATTTACTAATTGTGAAAAATCTAAATTATCAAGTCAGTTTAATCTTCCTCATCTAAATGACTAACTCATGCTTTTGACATAATAAGATATTGTTATTTCAAAGAAATCCATTCGTTTTATGAAGGATTTTTTTTTTCTGACTTCCCTTTCTCTTGTTAATCACTGGAACTAACTGCTTATCACTTATGTCATTATTACCCTTCAGAACATGTCATGTAAAGCCACACAATTATTCAGGGCAGGTTCATGTTTAACATTTTTTTACTTTTCTCTCAATCACACCATGTATAAAGCTTTTTTTTTTTTTTTTGCTTTTATTAGTTTTTATCATCACTTTGGCAGAAATGTGCTTGGGTCAGATTAATGTTTCATTTTTTCATCTGCCATTTAAAACTGCAAAGCTTTAAACAAGGCCACATGGAAAATAAGTTAGAAAACTTATTGTTCATTTTTAATGCCCCTTGCCTGTCTATTACTCATCAAGTATACCAAACCACAATCAAGGCATAAAGAGTAAAGAAAGCACATTTCATATATCCTGTGTCAGTTCCAGAGTCTTTTCTGGTCAAACAGAACAAGGGAGCCAAAATCATAGCTGTATTTTAATTCAGTGCAACTGGTGAATATTAAGAACATGCTTTTTCAGATTGAATAGTGGCTACCTGCTCCAACACCAATTAATCATCATTTTCATGTTTAGCTTGTTTGTTTTCAAAACTGTATAAATACATTATGATCCTGTTTTAATACTGACTACATAGTTTAAGTGTCAAGGAAGATATGTAGTTATATGTATATGTGAGAAAATCATCTTAACTCTCAGAAATGTTTCTTTATATGTAATTATTAATGATTTATGTAACATACTAGCATACTAGTCAGGTTCCTAAGAACTTTGAGGCAAAACTTAATACTGCATATTAAGCAAAAAAAATTATTATACAAATCAAAAAGTAAAGAAAAATAAACAACAGAATTGCTGAATTGTCATAGATGTATTTAATGATCTCAAATATCCATTCACCGTGAAAGACATTTGTACAATTGCTACTATCAACTTGTGCTACAATAGAAAAAGGAAAGGAACAAAATAAAAAATGTTCTATTTCATGCAACAGGAAAGAAACTGGCAAAATATATTGTTAAAATATATTGTTTTACTTACTTCCTAGTTTTACTTCCTGATCCCTTTGAAGTCCCCAACCTCCATTCCTAATTAGGTAGGATTTAAATATCTAATGAATAGACTGGTTACCTCAGAACTTACATGGAAGATAGGTGTGTCCATTTTCCAGAATCACAAAAATTAGATTAAGATGATTTAAAGCCTATATAGAAATTCCTGTCTTATCTTCGACAGGGAATAAAACCAGAATTACAATCCTATGTTGACTTGATAAGAGTTACTAAATATTCTTAGACATCCTGGGCCCTTGGCTACAATAGTTGTTAAAAGGTATAACTTATGTGTGACTTGCTCAATTTCACAGTTAATTAAATATTTGAGAGCAAATTTGAACTCAGGTCTGCAGGCTCCTGGACTGAGTGTTTCTACCTATTGCACCACCCTGCTATTCCTAGTTGAGGAAGTAGTAAATTCCAGGCATGGGAGAAGTAAATACTGGATTAAGAAAATATCAGATAGGCTAATTTATTTCAGGTGTGGAGCAAATGAAGGGAAGTAATGTGAAATTAGTTTGGAAAGATTGATTGAAAGACAGATAAAAATAATAAATAGTTTTTCATGGCAGTTTCTTTGAAAAACTTTCACATTAATGTGTATATATGTATGTGTTCATGTATACATCCACATATATATGTGTGTATATATTATCTATATCTATATGCATATATATCTATATATCTATATGTATATATATCTATATATATATCAGAGTTGTGGAGTTGTCTTTTTCTAAAAAAGGTAATTTTTTCTGCATATTTTCACATTGGTAGTTCAGTGAACTATTACATATCCACATTACTACGCAAGAAATTTCCTAATCATCTGGAGAGCCCTATGTCACCTTTTATAACTCTCCTTTGAAGAGAGTGAATGAAAGAATTGTTTCAAATAGAAATCATACCTTGTTAATCCTAAGCCAATTTCAATAATACTTTATACAAGGAAGAGAATTGTGATTTACTATCTCTTTTAGCTTGACAACATCCCTTTCAATACCTGAGCAGCAAAGAATTAAATGCTTCACATAGGAAATAACCTTTAAGTACAAAATCAATGCAACTCTGGCAATCTCCCATATATAAGTCTTGGATCTGCATTCTCCTCTGTCCCAATAAAATGTATGTTCTGAACCAGACAGATATTTTCAAAGTCTATGTTAGTGAATGTCATAAGAAAAAACAAAATTTGAAGAGTATCTTGCTATGGGTTAGCATAGGAGATGATTTTTGTAGTGCTCCTTGATGCCCATAAAGGTTTTATTTTACTGCATTTGATAAGGACTTTGCAGACTTAAAAAAAATCTGCCATTAGAGATAAGCACCAAATTTTCTGAGATTTTTCAAGAATCACAGGGCTAGAAAGAACTCTTAAAAATGAAATAAAACAAAACAAAACACAAAATTATTGTTTTAATATTTTAACTCTAGAAAGGATTATGCTATTTTATATTTTATTTTATATAAAGGGCAGATAGAGGATGTAATGGAGGGAGTACTAACTTGGAATCAGGAAGGCTCATCTTTCTGAATTCACTCTGGCCTCAACCATTTACTTGTGTGACCTTAGGCAAGTCACTTAACCCTGTTTGCTTCAGCTTCCTCATCTGTAAAATGAACTAGAAAAGGAAAGGGCAAATCACTCTAGTATCTTTGCCAACAAATAGGGCACTGAAGAATCTGACAGAACTGAAATGACAATAATAAATCCCATACATAGAAATAAACCTTCAATCAATCAAACAACAAGCACTTGGCTAGCTTCTACTCTTTTTCTGGCACTATGATAGGCACTATGGGGATATAATTTAAAAAGATAAAACAAACTCTATTCACAGAATCAAATTTACTGTTAAAATTTTCCAGTCCACAGTAAAGAAAATTAAAATTGACCCTCAGGGTTATGGAGTGTTTTAAGGGCTATTTTTCATTTAGTTATTTAATAGATAAAAGTTTGGAAAATGAAAAAGAGAGGAAATTTGGTTGATTGGTTTATTGTCTCAATAAGTAACATCTTTTTGAGGTCTTTTTGTCTACTGATATTTGATAGTGTTTTTTTTTTTTGTTTGTTTCTAGTTCTGTGCCTACACAATTGTGAAATGCATAATATCTCTAGTTCTTTTAAGAAAAGCAATCTACTTTAGATATTAATGTGCAATATTAACTGGGGCTTAACTTTTGGATCTTCACATATTGAAGGACATCTCTCTCTCTCTTTCATCTACCTATCTAGCTATCATCTATTTGTCTCTCTTACCTATCTCTATCACTCTATCATCAATTTCTATCATGTCACCAATTTGTCTTCCTTATTACTATGTAACGTCTTTTTCTGTCTCTTTTTTCTCTGTCTCTATTTCTCTGTCTCTGTGTTTTTCTGTCTGTCTGTCTTTTTATGAGATTTTCATATTGTTTATACAATTGAATATTTTGACAAGGATAGGAGATCATAAGAGACTATAAAACTTCCTAATTTGTGACAAACTAGTTAAAGATCAAATGACTGATAAATTTCTCCTCTATAACAAGGGTTCCTATTACTAGAAACTCATAGACAAGGTATGGAAGTATTAAAGACAAGAAGTATTGAACATCAATTTAGTTCAATGTTTGCCTCATTTTGATTTGAATCATTTCTATCTTGACATATCTTTTACCCCAAAATATGCCCAGAGTACTAGAGATAGAGGCTTCCTTTAATATAGGAAGCAGTTATTCCTAAAATTTGATGATTGGTCTAGAAGATTAGTAACTAGGTATAAAGGATTAACACAGGCTCAGAAGCTCACAAGATCATAGATCTAGATTTGAGAGTAAACTCAGAGGTTGTTTAGTTCAATTTTCAGGAAGATTATCTACCTAAGGTCATGTTGATAGTATTAAGTGTAGATTGAATCTAGGGCTTCTGACTCTAGAACCACTTCTCTTTCTATTGGGTAGGATTCAAAATCATCCATCCATCAATCAACAAACATTTATTTGTTTCCACTATTTACTAGTACTAGGTGTAAGGATTAAAAACCAACTCAAAAATTCATAGGAACACAGATATAGATATGGAAGAAACATGTGAGACCAAGTTAGTGAGGTTGTTATGTTACATGTTAGTGCGAAAAAGACAAAAATGATTACAGTCCTTGTATTGGAGGACCTCAGATTCTGTAACAGGAGATACTGTGGACACACTAATAAGTCTATATGACATATATACAAGGTAATTTGGAAATGAGGAATTAGCAGATAGAGGTATCATGAAAGACTTCATATGCAAAGTGGCATTTGAGCTGAGTCTTAAAGAATTTTATGGCTTCTAAAGGATAGAGATATAGAAAGTGTGCATTTTGGTATGGAGGACAACTTATGCAAAGTTATAGTGACTAACAATGAAAGGTCATGTGTGAGGAATAGTTTGAGTGGATGTGGAAGATAAGATCCAGGAACTGGGTTTTTAGTAAAGTTATTATGCTGACAGAGATGTGAGAAAAAAGAAATAGGACTAACATCTCTATCGACAAAACATTCAAATCTTTTGTTTGTTCATTGTAAATGTTAGTATTTGCATTTCAATTGAGTGTTAAGCTATAAAAATGATTCAGAGACAAATAATAAAGTTAGAAAATATTTTTTCTGTAAACATAGAAGTTCTTCACCAAGATACAGAGCTATAAGAGATTCTCTGCTATTCTCTACAGAGGACAATGTTAAGCCATATTTCAGACCCAATCAATCTTAAGAAGTTGCAGTTTTCCCACTACTCAAAATATTCTTCAGAATTATATCTGTGTAACAAATAAAATCTTTTATAACTAATGCCATAAGATATCTATATTGTACTTCTGTAATGTAATTAAAACAGTGAAGTATTGCTAGAAATTATATTCTCCAAATGAAATAGAGCTGATATCCAACAGGTCTGTTATGAATTACTCACTTGAATCTGTGAATACTCAAATGAATCTGTGATCTCATAGAATTCTAGATTCATAGCTGGAAGGAACCTTAGAAGTCGAAGAGAAAGAGACTAACTTTCTGATTTTATATATAAAAAATCTAAGGCTGTGGCTGAGTCTTATCCAGGATCATACAAGCAGCAAATGCCTAGGCCAGAATAAGTTTTAATCTTTCCTCTGGTGAAGCAGATTTCAGCCCATTCATGCCTGGCTATCCTGTACAGTTCCTATCTTTGTCTTCTTATAAATCTGTCACAGGACATTTGCTGAACGAATTAATTAAAAAGCAAAAATAAATGCTTTGAATTAACAGAATGGTATTCATACATATCCACAGAGTTACATCCAACCCAATAACACCATTGCTAACCTTTTTCTGCTATTGTGTGTCTCAGACATGACCAAATGTTCTTGAATTTGATGAATTGTTTCCCCGTAACTCTCATCATCTTGATGAGATTCAGAGTGTGGGACTTTGTGATCAAGAAGTACCTCCCATAGAGCTAGCTAAATGCTTTCTGTTTTCATAAGTGATTTCTCAAAGAGATATCAGTTCATACTTTGTATTCTCCCGTTCATAGTCACAATGGCACTCTGATATGTGCCAGTAAAAGCTGGGAGCCTTCCTATGGCTTCATTTTCTTTCTTCACTTCTTTTTCTCAGCCTTTGAAAAGTCTGTTCAAGAGCCTCTCCAAAGGGAAAGTAAATGGAAACATATGTAAACCTGAATGTCTCTCCTCTTACACAGTTTGCATAATTCCCTTTAATCCTTGTGTTTTTTGATCTCAGAGATGTGAGGGACATTTTTTTCCCACTGTCAAAAAATTTTTTTTAGTACTGCAAAAAATATATGTGGTACATAATATCTGCAGATATTCACTATAGAATCAAAATAATCATCTACATTTAATATATTAATTATGTCTAAATTACATGTGTGGCATATCATATCAATAGTATGCAAACATGTCCATATATATTAAATAACCATAAACAAAAATAATGTGAACAGCAGTATTAATAACTATATTAATAATCATAGCAATATGAGAAAAGCCTATTAGACTGAAGAAATACATTATGAAATATTACATGGCTAGCATGCATTTAATATATAAATGATACTAGCATATAGACAAGTAAAAAATCACAAAATAATAAAAACATGATTCAAAAGTATAATATTTGACATCTATACATTTGCAATCATATGCAAGACAAACTATAGAAATAAACATAATATTCATCTAGGTTACATGTATAACCACTTCTGCTTCAGCAACATTATGTTATTTCAATAATAAATAAAATGGCTTTATTTATTCATTTTTGGAGGGTGACTTGTAGATCTGTCTATATCTAACCCTGACTTGGTTGGTATTTTCATCAGACAGATCTGCATTCCCCTAAAACTGAGCTTATTGATACTCTATTTGGGACATTGGATGTGCTTATCTGGCATGTTATTTTCCAGATTCAGAAGGTTTTTCTACAACTGGCAATCTTTTCCCCTCACAATTCATTTTTAAAAAATGTCCATCTCTTCTTTATTCCGGCTCATTATGCAGTTTGACTAAGTCTCTTACGAGCAATAATTAATTGCTATGACTTTTTTTTTTTATACTGCCACCTTCCTTTCCCTATACACACACTCTCTGAAGGTATTCTGTAAACAGGCAAGTTGTCCAGTCTTTTCTATTATTTGGTGTTAATTTTCTTTTTTTTAATTTATTTATTTGTTTGTTTTTATTAAAGGCTTTTAATTTACAAAACATATGAGTGATTTTTCTACATTTTTTGCAAAACTTTTTTTTTGTTGTTCCAAGCTTTTCCCCTCCTTCCCCCCACCCCCACCCCTAGATGACAGGTAAACTAATACATCCTAAATATGTTAAATTATATGACAAATCCAATATATGTATACATATCTATAGTTATCTTACTGCAGAAGAAATATCAGATCTAAAAAGAGAAAAAACAAAAAACAAAAAAAAAACAACCTAAGAAGGAAAACAAAATGCAAGGAAATAATCATAGAAAGCATTAAAGGTTCACACTCAGTTCCCTCAGGCCTCTCTCTGGATGTATATAACTATCTCCATCGCTGAACAATAGGAATTGGTTTGAATCACATCATTGTTGAAGAAAACCATGTCCATCAGAATTGATCATCATATAGTCTTGTTGCTGTGTATAAAATTCTCCTGGTTCTGCTGATTTTACTCAGCATCAGTTCATGCAAGTCTCTCCAGGCCTCTCTGAAATCTTCCTGCTGGCCGTTTCTTACTGATTAATAATATTCCATGACATTCACATACCATAATTTTTTCAGCCATTCTCCAATTGATGGGCATCCTTTCAGGTTCCAGTTTCTAGCCACTACAAAAAGGGCTGCCACAAATATTCTTGCACATGTGGGGCCCTTTCTCCTCTTTAAGATCTCTTTGGGATATAGGCCCAGTAGAAACAATCCTCAGTCAAAGGGTATGCACAGTTTGATAACATTTTGAGAATAGTTCCAGATTGCTCTCCAGAATGGTTGGATCCGTTCACAGTTCCACCAACAATGCATCAGTGTCCCAGTTTTCCCACATTCCCTCCAACATTTATCAATATCTTTTCCTACCATCTTAGCCAATATGAGAGGTATGTAGTAGTATCTCAGAGTTGTCTTAATTTGCATTTCTCTGATCAATAGTGATTTGGAGCACCTTTTCATGCGACTAGAAATAGTTTCAATTTCTTCATCTGAAAATTGTTCATATCTTTTGACCATTTATCAATTGGAGAATGGCTTGAATTCTTATATATTTGAGTCAATTCTCTATATATTTTAGAAACGAGGTCTTTATCAGAATCTTTGAATGTAAAAATGTTTTCCCAGTTTATTGCTTCCCTTCTAATCTTGTCTGCATTCATTTTGTTTGTACAAAAACTTTTTAACTTGACATAGTTAAAATTATATATTTTGTGATTAATTATGATCTCTAGTTCTTCTTTGGTCACAAACTCCTTCCTCCTCTACATTTCTGAGAGGTAAACCATCCTATTTCTTTCTAATTTGTTTATAATACCATTCTTTATGCCTAGATCATGAATCCATTTTGACCTTATCTTGGTATATGGTGTTAGGTGTGGGTCAATGCCTAATTTCTTCCATACTAGTTTCCAATTTTCTCAGCAGTTTTTGTCAAATAGTGAGTTTTTATCCAAAAAACTGGGGTCTTTGGGTTTATCAAACACTAGATTACTATTGTCATCGAGTATTTTGTCCTGTGAACCTAACCTATTCCACTGATCCACTACTCTATTTCTTAGCCAGTACCAAATGGTTTTGATGACCACTGCTTTATAATACAGTTTTAGATCTGGTACACCTAGGCCACCCACATTTGCTTTTTTTTTTTCTTTTTCATTAATTCCCTTGAAATTCTTGACCTTTTGTTTTTCCAGATGAATTTTGTTATTTTTTTTCTAGGTCAGCTAAATAATTTTTTGGGAGTTTGATTGGTATAGCGCTAAATAAATAGATTAGTTTAGGTAGTATTGCCACCTTTATTATATTCCCTTGACCTATCAGGAGCACTTCATATTTTTCCAATTGTTTAGATCTGACTTTATTTGTGTGGACAGTGTTTTGTAATTTTGCTCATATAGATCCTGACTTTCCCTGGGCAGATATATTCCCAAATATTTTATACTATCAAAAGTTATTTTAAATGGAATTTCTCTTTATATCTCTTGCTGTTACATTTTGTTGGTGATATATAAAAATGCTGATGATTTATGTGGATTTATTCTGTATCCTGCAACTTTGCTAAAGTTGTGGATTAATTCTAAGAGTTTTTTAGTTGATTCTCTAGGGTTCTCTAAGTATACCATCATATCATCTGCAAAGAGTGATAATTTGGTTTCCTCATAACCAAGTCTAATTCCTTTAATCTCTTTTTCTTGTCTTATTGCCAAAGCTAGCATTTCTAATACAATATTGAATAGTAATGGTGATAGTGGACAATCTTGTTTCACCCCTGATCTTATTGGGAATGGTTCCAGTTTATCACCATTACATATGATGCTAGCTGATGGTTTTAAATAGATGCTACTGACTATTTTAAGGAAAAGTCCATTAATTCCTATACTCTCTAGTGTTTTTAATAGGAATGGATGTTGGATTTTATCAAATGCTTTTTCTGTATCTATTGAGATTATCATATGTTTTTTGTTAATTTGGTTATTGATATAGTCAATTATGCCAATAGTTTTCCTAATATTGAACCATTCCTGCATTCCTGGTATAAATCCTACTTGGTCATGGTGTATTATTCTGGGAATGATTTTCTGTAATCTCTTTGCTAATATTTTATTTAAGATTTTTGCATTAATATTCATTAGGGAGATTGGTCTATAATTTTCTTTCTCTGTTTTTGTTTTACCTGGTTTAGGTATCAGTACCATGTCTGTGTCATAAAAGGAATTTGGGAGGAGTCCTTCATTCCCTATTTTTTTGAATAGTTTATATAATATCGGAGTTAAATGTTCTTTAAATGTTTGGTAGAATTCACATGTAAATCCATCTGGTCCTGGTGATTTTTTCTTAGGGAGCTGATAAATGACTTGTTCTATTTCTAAAATGGGACTATTTAAGTAATTTATTTCCTCTTCTGTTAATCTGGGCAATCTCTATTTTTGTAGATATTTCTGCATTTCACTTAGGTTGTCAAATTTATTGGCATAAAGTTGGGCAAAGTAACTCCTGATTATTGCTCTAATTTCCTCTTCATTGGTGGAAAGTTCTCCCTTTTCATTTCTGAGACTAACAATTTGATTTTCCTCTTTCCTTTTCCTTTTTCTTTTTCTTTTTCTTTTTTCTTTTTGCTTTTTGCTGAGGTAATTGGGGTTAAGTGACTTGCCCAGAGTCATACAGTGAGGGAATTTTAAGTGTCTGAGATCAGATTTGAAGTCAGGTCTTCCTGACTTCAGGGCTGGTGCTGTAACCACTGCGCCACCTAGCTGCCCCCCTCTTTCCTTTTTCTAATCAAATTAACTAGAGGTTTATCTATTTTGTTGGTTTGTTCATAAAACCAACTTTTAGTTTTATTTATTAATGCAATAGTTTTTTTACTTTCAATTTTATTCATCTCTCCTTTTATTTTTAGGATTTCATGTTTGGTATTTGATTGGGGGTGTTTAATTTGTTCTTTCTCTAGCTTTTTTAGTTGCAAGCCCAAATCACTGATTTTCTCTTTCTCTATTTTATGCAAATAAGCATCTAGAGATATAAAATTTCCCCTTATTACCACTTTGGCTGTATCCCACAAATTTTGGTATGTTGTCTCATTATTGTCATTCTCTTGGATGAAATTAGTAATTGTGTCTGTAATTTGCTGTTACACCCATTCATTCTTTAGGATGAAATTATTTAGTTTCCAATTGCTGTTTGGCCTATTTTCCCCTGGCCTTTATTGCACGTGATTTTTATTCCATCATGATCTGAAAAAAAAATACATTTACCATTTCTGCCTTCTTGCATCTGATTTTGAGGTTTTTGTGTCCTAACACATGGTCAATTTTTGTATAAGTTCCATGGACTGCTGAGAAAAAAGTAAACTCCTTTCTGTCTCCATTTAATTTCCTCCAAAGATCTATCATACCTAACTTTTCTAACATTTTGTTTACCTCCTTAACTTCTTTCTTATTTATTTTGTGGTTTGATTTATCTAGTTCTGAGAGAGGGAATTTGAGATCCCCCAGTATTATAGTTTTGCTGTCTATTTCTTCTTGCATCTCTCTGAACTTTTCCTCTAGGAATTTCCATGCTATACCACTTGGTACATATATGTTTAGTATTGATATTGCTTCATTGTCCATGGTACCCTTTACTAAGATATAGTTTCCTTCCTTGTCTCTTTTACTTAGATCTATCTTTGCTTTTACTTTATCTGAGATCAGGATTGCTACCCCTGCTTTTTTTTTTATTCACCTGAAGCATAATAGATTCTGCTCCAGCCTTTTACCTTCACCCTGTATGTGTCTCTATGCTTTAAATGTGTTTCTTGTATATAACATATTGTTGGATTCTGGTTTTTAATCCAATCTGCTATCTGCTTCTGCTTTATGAGAGAGTTCATTTCATTCATATTCACAGTTAAAATAACTAATTCTGTATTTCCTGCCATCTTCTTTATCCTAGCTTATGCTTTTCTCTTTCTTATCCCCTTTCCCTCTTCCCTAGTATTTTGCTTTTGATAACCACTTCCCTCAAACAATCCTTCCCCTTTAGAGCCCCACCCCCTTTATTAAACCTTTTCCTTAATTCTTCTCTTTTCCCTTCTATTATTCTATTCCCTTTCTTTTCCCCTTTTCCCTCCTGTTTCCTTATAAGATAGGACAAGTTTCTTTTTGATATCCAATAATTCTATTATTCCCTCAGAGCCAAATCTGATGAGATGGAGATTAACACAATCCTCATTCCCCTCCCTTTTCCCCCCTCAATCATTATAGGTTTACTTTGCCTCTACGTGTGATGTAATTTCCCTTATTTTACCTCCTGTTTCTCTTATTCCAGTGTGATCCCTTTTCTACCTCTAATTTCTCTTTCAGATTATCATATCATAATAATCATAAATCACAGTAATCATATCATAATAATCATAATGTAATAATCGATTCACAAAATCAACCCTCATTCTATAAGTATCCATAACATAAATATAGTTCTCAAGAGATTTTTTTTCTTTCTTGTTACCTTTTATGTTTCTCTTGTGTTCTGTGTTTGTAGATCAAATTTTTTTTGTTCAGTTCTGGTCTTTTCATAGAAATAGGTGAAATTCTCCTATATCATTCTTCCCTAGAAGATAATGCTCATTCTAGCTGGGTAACTTATTCTTGGCTTTAATCCAAATTCCTTTGCCCTTCAGAATATCTGATTCCAGGCCCTTAGATCCTTTAAAGTGGAAGCTGCTAGGTCCTGTACAATACTAATTGTGGCTCCTCGATATTTAAATTGTTTCTTTCTGGCTTCACGTAATATCTTTTCCTTGGTATGATAGTTCTGGAATTTAGCCACGATATTCCTGGGGGATTTAATTTTTGGGTTTCTTTCAGGAGGTGAACGGTGGATTGTTTCAATAAGTATTTTTCCTTCTGGGTCTAAAATATCAGGACAGTTTTCTTTTATGATTTCCTGGAAGATAGTGTCTGGGTTCTTTTTTTCATCATGGCTTTCAGGAAGCCCTATAATCCTTAGATTGTCTCTCCTAGATCTATTTTCCAGGTCAGTTGTTTTTCCTAGGAGATATTTCATGTTTTTTTCTATTTTTTCATTTTTTTTGTTTTTCTTTGACTGATTCTTGAAGTCTTGATGAGTCATTCACTGGTATTTGTTCGATTCTAATTTTTAATGTCTTATTTTCTTCAGTTACTGTTTTTATCTCCTTTTGTAAATGGCCAATTCATTCATCGTAGTCTTTTTCCATTTTTTCTATTTTATTTTGCAGTGATCTCATTTTGTTTCCCCATGTTTCTTCTAACTCTCTTTTAAGATTCTTTATGCAATCTTCAAAGAAAGCCTTGTGGCATGGAGACCAGTTTATGTCTCTCTTTGGGGCTTTTTCTGGAGTTCCTTTATTTTTAGGAACCTCAGGATTTGAGGTCTGTTCTTCCCTCTCTCCATAAAAGCTGTCTATGGTGAGAGCTCTTTTTGTTTTTTTATTCATTTTTTTTTTTTAAAGGTGTGAGGTCTGTTCATGGCAAAGGCAAAGGAGGGACAGCTGCTTTAATTTGCCCTGGGGCAGTTCTGCTGATTGAGTTATTTCAGGTGCTGATCAGTTCTGCTCTTTGATTGGTTGCTTTAGGGTGCTGTGTAATGGCAGCTAGGTCTGGAGCTCAGGGTTCAGTGGTTCACAATCTACCCCCAACAAAAGGCATATTTTCCAAACCACCTGCTTACAATCAGGACAGATTGGCCCAAGAGGCCCACAGAAGGCTCCCAGGTGTGTGAAAAGCACAACACTCTGACTCCTGCTGAAGCTCCCTGCTCCAGCTCCCCACCCTTAGTCTCCCTGTGCTCCAGTCTGGGTTCAGCAGACCATCCCCCTGCCCAATTAAAACAGACCTGTTTTGAAGTTCTACCAGAATATCTTCTTCTAGAAACGTGTTGTCCTCCAGATATTGTGGATTGTTTTTTTTTACTTCAAAATCAGTCTAGAGGCTTCATATGTTGTTGATTTGAGGGAAGGTTAGAGGAGGTTACAGAGACTCCTGTCTGATCTCCGCCATCTTGGCTCCACTCCCTGGAAGACCTGTTAATTTGTTTTTCATTGTTTCATTTGTGCATTCTGAATATCATTGGTTCCTAATAAAAACCTGTTAGTTTAGTGGTATTCATGATAATGGAATTCAGCACCTGGGCCTCATTCGATAAGAGTTAGCATTCATAATAACACTTCAATATTTTCAAAAGTGCTTTATAAATATTATCTCATCTAATCCTGGGAGGCAGGTGCTATAATAATTCCCATTTCACAGATGAGAAAACTAGGGCAGACAGAAATTCAGTGATTTTAGGGTCATATAAGGACTTGAATGTAGCTCTTCCTCATTCCAGGCCCAATGCTCTGTCTATTATGCCACCTAACTCCCTCAAAACTCTTCTGAGTTGGTCATTGAAAATGAGAACTTTTTTCAATCAGCCTCTAATCCTAGATATGAACTGTATTTTCTCCATATTCTAAGATCAAAAGCATAAATTAATGAGCAGACATAATTACTGCACAAATATTGGCAACTATGTTGTAAATCCTGTATATCATTATTCTTGGCAGAATTATAGGAGGCTGCTAAAAATGCCACATATTGACATCACTGAGATTTCTGGAATCTATGTTTCTAATATTTTCATCAATGCATGATTGAAAGGCTGTGGGTTTCTTTTGGAATGATCAGAAATAGTCCTAGAGTCCTTCATACTTGTCAAAACCCATATTTTCTTGAATAGCTAACTCTCAAAGTTCATACCTTGATCAGAATGGAGCCACACAGGCAGTCCATGTCCTGAGGCTTTCCTCTCCCATAACACTTCATCAATCATAGAAACTTTCTGATTCCTGGTTATGAATGTTTCTGCAAACTTGGTGAACATATCAGTCACTACTAAGAAAGAGCTTCTCTTCTATTTCCTTCCAGAAATAAAAAAGTCAATGCAGACAAGTTCAAGAGTTTGCTAGCACTTATATTCTATAAATATATGTTGCTACTTTTCCTTAAACATTATCAGGAGTAAGTCTCACACTTGTTAATAACATGTGCTATCATCTTAGGTGATCAAAATCTGTTTCTTGTTTGATTTAGGCTCCTTTCCACCCATATGGATCAAATAACTATTGTAATAACAGAAAACTAGTGTTAATAGTTAATATTTATATGTTGCTTTAAGGTTTCTGAGCATTTTATGTATGTTATCTCATTTATTCCTCACAACAATTTTATAAGGTAGATACTACTATTAAACCCATTACAGATGAGGAAACTGATGACAAGTACATTTAAAGTGATTTGTTCTGGAGCCTGTAACTAGTATCTGAGGCAGGACTGATGTCAGGTTTTATTAATGTTAAGACTAATTCTTTGTTTACTATGACTCCTAGCTGATCATATAATTCTTTCATGAACTAGCATCTAAGCAGCACCAATTACTTTCTGATACTATGTGAGATATCAGGTCTAGTTCACTCTGGTCCATTCTGCTAGACTTCTGCAAAATACCACCTAGAGAGTAGAACTAAGAGAATGAGGAACAGAAGAATCTGACCCAATTCTCTAATCTTTTCTTGCTTCCCAACAGGAGATAGAAAATGGGTGAGTTGCAACTGCTACCATAAATAGGAGAATGTAAACTGAAGTCCAAGAAAGAGGAAGGTTGTGACAAAGAAGGGAACATAGTAGACATTTTAAAATGTTTTTTGGCTGATTTAGTGACAAGGAAGAATGTCCTTCTACCAGCTTCACCACAAAAATAAAGGAGCCATTTCTCCTCATTCTTAAGAGACACAGAAAGAGAGGTTCCTTTGACAGGAGACTATATATCTGACGGCTAGTTAACATTATGTTTAAAGAGTCCCCCAAGTGACTGGTGACAAATTAAATAGCTCCTGTATCATCCCAGAAAGGCTTTGGAGCACAAATATATCTCCTTTAAAGGTGTTCTTTTATGACAAAGGTCTATGCCCTCTAATGCCATTAAGTTGATTGAAGGACTTCCATCAAA
>JAJPUD010009638.1:47542-72305 GCA_023553655.1 Myrmecobius fasciatus
CCTTCCTTCCTTCCTTCCTTCCTTCCTTCCTTCCTTCCTTCCTTCCTGCTTTCCTTCCTTCCTTCCTTTCTTCCTTCTTTTCTTCCTTCCTTCCTTCCTTCCTCCCTTCCTCCCTCCCTTCCTTCCTCCCTCCTTCTCTCCCTCCCTTCTTTGCTTTCTCCCTCCCCCTTCCTTCCTTTCTCCTTTTGTCCCTTCCTTTTTTTCCTCCCTCTCTCCTTCCCTCTCTCTTTTTTTCCTTTCTTCTTTCTTTCTTTTTTTCCCATCAGAAAAAGTAGACTATTTTCCTAGAATGTTGTCAGCAAAGAAGATTTTGGTTTTAAGGAGTGGAAGGATCAGAAGGCCTTTTAATTTTAAAATACTGGAGAATCTAGAACATTGTTCAGACACCATGTAGAGAAAGTAAGTATAAACTTTGTGAAAGGGTATAATTGATAGAGTAAGATCATGGAAAGTAGAACTATTGGATAGACTAATTAGCTTTGACAAGAACTGAATATCTGCTAGTAGAGGAAAGAATATAATGGATGAGGACACTGACAAAGTTAGTTAAGAGGAAGAGTGGTTAGGGAGTTCACTTCAGATAGATTCTGCATGATATTTCAAGGAACCACTGATGGAAAAAGACTTGAGACTCATATATATGCAATTAAATAAGAGGAAGTTGGTAAAGCTATCCTTTCTCCTTCATAAATACACTCAGGATACATCATTTCTCCTTTAGTGACTTTATGGCTTCAATTGTCATTTTAATTTGATTTCATCTATTAAAAAAATGGGAGAAAGTGAAGAGGAAAGAAGGGAAGGAAAAGGAGGAGGAGAAAGAGAAAGAGAAGAGGAGACACTTGTTATTTGACCCTTGGGAGCCCCTGACAAAATGAATATTTCTTAGCTGTGGCCTTTCTAAACTTTATTTATTTACTTGACAAAATAAGAGCTCTCAGTATGGCTTCAAATCAACTACACTATACCCTATAAAATGACTGTTCATGAATATTTGAAGGGCAGCAGTATGAAAAAGGAGTGTAATCTTGTGTAGAATCAATCATATGGCAGACTCAAAAAAGCAAGTTTTAGAAAAAGAGAAAATTTTCCAACTATTAGAATTTCCTAGGAGCATGATGATCTTTTATTTATTTATTTTTATTTTATTTTATTTTATTTTGCTTTTTGCTGAGGCAATTGAGGATAAGTGACTTGCCCAGGGTCACACAGCTAGGGAATGTTGTGTCTGAGACCAGATTTGAACTCAGGTCCTCCTGAATTCAGGGCTGGTGCTCTATCCACTGTGCTACCTAGCTGCCCCTGATCTTTTATTTTTATTTTATTTTATTTTTTACTATGAACTTAACAAAAAAATTAATATTCAAAGAAAAACAAAATGGTTATCATGCACAGAACAAAATGGTATATAGTGACAGCTAGGTAGCAGAGTGCTTAGCATATGATGCAGTGTCTGAAAAAGCTGAATTCAAATCCTACCTCAGATACTTAATAGCCATTTGATCCTGGGAAAGTAACTTAAAATCTCTTTTTATGCTTCCTTAACTATAAAATGATCTCATGTGAAAATCAAGAGATAATATTTGTAAAACACTTACAAAATGGCCTGAACACTGTAGACACTTAATAAATGATTGTTCTCTTCCTACTTACCTCCATATTCCCTCTTTATACTATGTACATTTTATTGTATTTTTGCAATAATTAAAATTTAACGTGGTAGTTCTAATCCTGTCTTGCTTGTCTCATTTCTTAACTTTTTCTTCTTTCTTGTTTATTTTTTTTATTGATTCTGTGGCTGTTTTTTTTCTTCATGTATCATTATCGCCATCACTACAAACATCACTCCCAGAAAAGTAAAAATAAAGACCTTTCTTCTAAAGAATAAGTATAGCATTACCATTCATTTTCCCAAATCCACAATGCTGGCTCTATCTGAAAATTTCATTCTAAATATTTAATTCATTATTTCCTTGATAAGAAGTTGTAAGTATGATTCATTATCAGTCTTCTGGAATTATAATTGGTTTATTCCATTATTTAGTTCTTAAGACTTTCACAATTTTTTTTTAAATTTTTTTACAGTGATGTAATCTCTATATAAACTGTTCAGGGTTTTTTCTTTTGGTTGTTGTTTCTGCTCACTTCTCTTAGCATCTGTTCACATAATTCTTGTTAGTTTTCTCTGAATCTGTCCCTTTACCATTTTTATAATGATAATAATTCAATCAAAAATAAACTTTTATTAAGTACCTACTATATGCCAGACACTCTGCTAAGTGCTAAATATCTCATATACCATAATTTATTCAATTATACAACCAATTGTTGGGAACATTTTCTATTACAACAAAAGTTGTTGCTGAAAATATTTTTTATACATATGAGTTGTTTCTTTCTTTGATTTCTTTGCAGTATAAGTCTAATAATCTTATTTAGAACCAGAGTATTTACAAGTTAATAGCCCTTAGGAATAATTCTAAATTGCTTCCCAGAACAGTTTTACCAGTTCATACCTTTACCAAAAAAGTGTGTTCACATGTTTCTTCCAAATAACCCTTACAACAATTGCCATTTCCCTCTTCTGTCATATTTGCCAAAAGATGCAATATGTAATATTAATTTCAAAATTGCTTTTAATTTACAATTTTCTTATTGTTAATGATTAGAAGCACTTCTCATTTTTTAGTAGCTTTCTTCTTTGGAAAATTACTTGATCAAATAAATTGTTTATCTATTGATAAATTTGCATTTTTATATATTTATAATAATTTCTTTCATATATATTGGATATCAGAAAAATTTTCTACAAATATTTTCCCAGTTTACTGTTTCCCTTACAATTTTTACTATATTAATTTTGTTTGTGCAGAATATTTTCATTATATAATGAAAATTATATAAAAAGTTTTCTATTTTATAATTATAGATTTTAAAATCACAGAATCTTGACCCTGGAAAATATCTCCCAGAATCAGTGGGAGAAGGAAATGAAAGAAAGAGACATAAAAAAACAGAAACAGAGACAAAAATAGAAACAGAGACAAAGAAAGAAAGGGGCAGAGAGGACAGGAGATGAGTGTAGGGGAAGACAGCACAATAAAGGATGGGGGAGATTCTCTAAGATCTCTTCTGTCTTGAAATATAATTTTGAAAATGCTATTCCTCCTTTCTCCTTCCTCCTTCCCTACTCTGAAATAAATTTGAAAGTCAGGACATGTAAGCATCGGACCTAGAGTGAGAGTATTAATCCCTGTTGTTTACTTGAGGCATAAGTATATTTACTTACAAAGTTCATATCATGCTTGTAAGGTAATTAAAAAACTTAATATTTTATTTCCTTGCCCTCCACAAAAAAACAAATGTCAATTTTATCTTCTATACTATTCCTTTCTTTGTTTGATCAAGGACTTTTCTTCATTCATAGTTGTGAAAGGTATCCTCTCTTTTAATTTATGAAATGATCCTTTCTATTATGGATCCCATATCTATAGTGTGAGATTTTGTATTAAGTTTAATTTCTGCCACATTGTTTTTCAATTTTTCCAGCAATACTTTTTTCTCTATAATATTTAACTTGTATATATATATATATGATATACATATAATTCAATGAACAAAAGCATTCTCATACAAAATATCTTGCTATATTGAATAGACCTCTAAAATATAAAAACAAAGAAAAAACCCTATAAAACATTAACTGTCATTATTTTGTGTCATTTTATCATAAAAGAGAATGCCATTTCTATTTTATTTATTTTTTGAAGAAAACCACAGGAGAGAAAAAAAACATACAGAAAAAAGAAGTGAACATAGGATTTGTTGATTTACATTCAATTTCTATAGTTCTTTTTCTGGATGCAGATGGTATTTGTCTTGGGATTTATTGGGATTTTATTGTTTATTGGGATTGTCTTGGACCATTGAGAAGAACCAAGTCTTGCATAGTCGATCATTGCACAATCTTGCTGTTACTATGTACGATGCATTCTATTGTTCTGCTTGTTTCTCTCAGCATTTGTTCTTGTAAATCTTTCCAGGCATTTCTAAAATCAACTTGTTCTTCACTTTTTTGTAGAGCAATAATATTCCATTACCTTTGTGTGCCACAGCTTATTCAGACATTCCCCAATTGATGAGCATCCACTTATTTTCCAATTCTTTGTTACTACAGAAAGAGCTGCTACAAACATTTTTGCAAATGTGAGTCCTTTTCTCTCCTTCATGATTTTCTTGAATGCAGACCAATAGCACAGATCCAGTAGTAGCACTGCTAGATTAAAGGGTATGCACATTTTTATTGTCCTTTGGATATAGTTCCAAATCAGCAGTATTTTTTATTATGTATATCAAGTAGTAAGGACTCCAATGCCAGTATCTTTACTCCAGTAGTTGGCATTCTGTCATACTGTCATAGATTTGATTACTTTTAGAACATATATATCTAATTTCTTCTACTATTCAATTTTATTATGTTATTATTAGCACCAACTAGTTTTGCCAATTAGTACTTTCTTGTTTAGTTTGGACTCTTCTACTGACAATCTTTCTTCTTTCTCTTTAAAAAAAAATCCCTAGATTATCTTTGACTTTTGGTTCTGCCCAATAGTTTTGCTATTTTTTTCTAGGCTCTACAAAATATTCTTTTGGTGATTTAATTGGTATGGTATCAGATCTCTAATTTAATTTTGGTAGCATCAACATTTTTGTTATATTAGAATGACTCAATCACAAGAAGCTAATATCTGTGCAATTATCTTTATTACTGTAAAGAGTGCTTTGAAATTTTATTAATATAATTACTGTTTGTCTTAGTAGCTGGACTCTCATATATTTTATATATTCAGTATTAATTAAGAATGGAATTTCTTTTTACATTTCTTCTTGAATTTATTAGTAATATATAGAAAGACTAATGATTTTCAGAGGCTTATTTTATGTCCTACTATTTTACTGAAATTATTATTTTTCAATTAATTTTAATTGACTCCATAGGGTTCTCTAAATAAACAATTGTATCAGTTACAAAATGTGATTAATTTTGTTTTTTCTTTGCCTTGCCTATTCCCCAATTTTCTTTTTCTTCTCTTATTTTCTATGGCTAGCTTCTATTCTTCAGACTTTCTTTTTATTAATTTGGGACAGAGAGAAGATTAAGATTTTTTTTTCAGAAGCATCTCTAATTCTTCTCTCATGCATTTACATATGATGTAGTATGGGCCAAATGTGCTAGCTTATATTTTATGAAAAAATATATGTGGTAGCCTGGGGTGAAAATAACAGTATATGTGCAACACCAAGTTTTTCTATGATTATATAGGTTTAAAACTGCACATTAAGACTTTGTGTACTTCCAATTTGAAATAGTGTATGGGAAGCATACTATACTGGCCAATTTATTTAATTTTGCTTTCTGGTTCGGCCATTACTGAGCTAAGTGACCTCAGGGGGAAAAAAAAAAAAACAGTCAATATCTTTGAGTCTCAATTTAATTTCTTCATCTAAGAAAGTTGTATTAGAACATCTCTAAGGTCGCTCCTACCGCTAAGGATTGTATGCCTAATCCCAATTCAGAGATTCAGTAGATTCAGAGTACCATCTCATAGTGATGTGGCAATTTCCCTTTCCCCAGGGCTGTCCTAGAACCAAGGTAACATTAATATTCTTCAGGTTGTGAAATAACATCAAATTGCCACTGGCACTTAACTACTCATAGAAAGCAGCTAGCATAATTGTTAATAAATGGACATATTGTAGCAGAAAATAAATTACATAATTTTTTTAAAGCTTTTTTTTTTTTTTACCACCCAATGCTATATGTCACATTTTAGTCTTTAGACTTTTGAAGTACATAATCTTAGAAGGAAAACAAGTATGAATTGCAATGTGTAAAGTGAGGTAAGAAGTTCTCATATGCTCAAATTTACATACTTATAGGAAGATGCTTATTATCATAGCATTAATTAATATTACACTATTGTAGATTCTACGTAGACCTAATAGAATCCGAGTTTGAGAATTGGAAGGGAAGATTTAGTCCAAACCATACATAAAAGGAATCTCCAGTAGAACAAATCCAATAGGTGGTGTCTATTCTGCTTGAATTCCTCTAATGAAGGGAAACCCACCACTTTTTAGAGGAGTCCATTCCAATTTGCACATTAATTGTTAGGAAGTTCCCTCCTCTCCTTTTTAGGCTCCCATATGATGACCTTTTCTTTGCACTTTTCATCCAGTGTTCCTGACGCTGGTACATTTGGTCCCAACATTTAATTCCTTTAATGGGCCTTAAGGTCATTCACCATTCTGGTGGTCTTTCTCTATTCATACACCTCATTTTTCAATATCCTACTAAAACCCGAGTGTTCAGAACTGAATATGATACTTTGAATAAGAGAATGTCCCTCAATGCCACTGGAGGTCTAGTTAGCTATATGACTTCCATATACTTCATAACTCATAATGAGTTTAAATCAACTCATAGACATTTTTTTTCAGAACAAATACTCTCTAATTAGGTCACAACCATCTGAAATGTGTGCAAGAATTTTTTTTAATCCAAGTATAACACTTTAAATTAATACTTATTGAATTTAACTTTGTTATGTTCAATTTAATATACTAACCTGTAAAGATATTTTTGGATCTTTAAATTTCCTAGCTATGTCACCCAGGGTAAGTCATTTAATTTCTGTTTACCTCAATTTCTTTTTTTTTTAATATAAAGCTTTTTATTTACCAAACATATGAGTGATCTTTCAACATTGACCTTTGCAAAAACTTTTTTTTTCCCAAGCTTTTCCCCTCCTTCCCCCCACACCCCACCCCTAGATGACAGGTAATCTAATACATGCTAAATAGGATAAATTATATGACAAATACAATACATGTATACATATCTATACAGTTATCTTACTGCACAAGAAACATCAGATCTAGAAAGAGAAGAAGAAAAAAACAACCTAAGAAGGAAAACAAAATGCATGGAAATATGCCCAGAAAGCATTAAAATACTGTGTTGTGGTTCACTCTCAGTTCCCACAGGCCTCTCTCTGGATGTATATGACTATCTTCATCGCAGAGCAACTGGTTTGAATCACATCATTGTTGAAGAGAACCATGTCCATCAAAATTGATCATCGTATAGTCTTGATGCTGTGTATAATGCTCTCCTGGTTCTCCTGATTTCACTCAGCATCAGTTCATGCAAGTCTCTCCAATCCTCTCTGAAATCCTCCTGTTGGTCATTTCTTACAGAACAATAATATTCCATAACATTCATATACCATAATTTATTCAGCCATTCTCCAATTGATGGGCATCCTTACAATTTCCAGTTTCTTGCCACTATAAAAAGGGCTGCCACAAACATTTTTGCACATGTGGATCCCTTTCCCTCCTTTAAAATCTCTTTGGAATATAAGCCCAGTAGAAACACTGCTGGGTCAAAGGGTATGCACTGTTTGATAACTTTTTGATTATAGCTCCAAATTGCTCTCCAGAATGGCTGGATCCGTTCACAGTTCCACCAACAATGTATCAGTGTCCCAGTTTTCCCACATCCCCTCCAACAGTTATCATTATCATTTCCTGTCATTTTAGCCAATCAGACAGGTGTGTAGTGGTTGTATTAATTTGCATTTCTCTGAACAATAGTGACTTGGAGCACCTTTTCATGTGACCGGAAATAGTTTCAATTTCTTCGTCTGAAAATTGTCTGTTCATATCTTTTGACCATTTATCCATTGGAGAATGGCTTGAATTCTTATATATTTGAGTCAATTCTCTATATATTTTAGAAATGAGGCCTTTATCAGAACCTTTGGATGTAAAAATATTTTCCCAGTTTACTGCTACCCTTCTAATCTTGTCTGCATTCATTTTGTTTGTACAAAAACTTTTTAACTTGATATAGTCAAACTTATCTATTTTGTGATTAATTATGACCTCTAGTTCTTCTTTGGTCACAAATTCCTTCCTCCTCCACAGGTCTGAGAGGTAAACCATCCAACATTGTTCTAATTTGTTTATAATATCATTCTTTATGCCTAGATCATGAATCCATTTTGACCTTATCTTAGTATATGGTGTTAGGTGTGGGTCAATGCCTAATTTCTTCCATACTTGTTTCCAATTATCCCAGCAGTTTTTGTCAAATAGTGAGTTTTTATCCCAAAAACTGGGGTCTTTGGGTTTATCAAACACTAGATTACTATTGTCATTGAGTATTTTGTCCTGTGAACCTAAACTATTCCATGGATCCACTACTCTATTTCTTATCCAGTACCAAATGGTTTTGGTGACCACTGCTTTATAATATAGTTTTAGATCTGGTGCAGCTAGGCCACCCTCATTTGCATTTTTTTTTCATTAATTCCCTTGAAATTCTTGACCTTTTGTTTTTCCAGATGAATTTTGTCGTTATTTTTTCTAGTTCAGTTAAATAATCTCTTGGGAGTTTGATTGGTATAGCACTAAATAGATAGATTAGTTTAGGTAGTGTTGCCATCTTTATTATATTCGCTCGACCCCTCCAAGAGCACTTGATGTTTTTCCAGTTGTTTAGATCTGACTTTATTTGTGTGGAGAGTGTTTTGTAGTTTTGCTCATATAGATCCTGATTTTCCCTTGGCAGATATATTCCCAAATATTTTATACTATCGATAGTTATTTTGAATGGAATTTCTCTTTGTATCTCTTGCTGTTGCATTTTGTTGGTGATGTATAAAAATGCTGATGATTTATGTGGATTTATTTTGTATCCTGCAACTTTGCTAAAGTTGTGGATTAATTCTAATAGTTTTTTAGTTGATTCTCTAGGGTTCTCTAAGTAGACCATCATATCATCTGCAAAGAGTGATCATTTGGTTTCCTCATGACCTACTCTAATTCCTTTAATCTCTTTTTCTAGTCTTATTGCCAAGGCTAGCATTTCTAATACAATATTGAACAATAATGGTGATAGTGGGCAACCTTGTTTCACCCCTGATCTTATTGGGAATGGTTCCAGTTTATCACCATTACATATGATGCTATCTGATGGTTTTAAATAGATGCTACCGACTATTTTAAGGAAAAGTCCATTAATTCCTATACTCTCTAATGTTTTTAATAGGAATGGATGTTGGATTTTATCAAATGCTTTTTCTGCATCTATTGAGATTATCATATGTTTTTGTTAATTTGGTTATTAATATAGTCAATTATGTTAATAGTTTTCATAATATTGAACCATCCCTGCATTCCTGGTATAAATCCTACTTTGTCGTGGTGTATTATTCTGGGAATGATTTTCTGTAATCTCTTTGCTAATATTTTATTTAAGATTTTTGCATCAAACCTCAATTTCTTTATTTGTGAAAAGGGGATGATAATACCTAACTCTTAGCTTTGTTGTGAAAATAAAATGAGATAATTATAAAGTGCTTAGTATGGAGCCTGGTACTAAGCAAATATTAGTTAGCTGCATTATTGTTTATTATTATTATTCCTGATCTGGTCAACCCATATTTTAGCCTCCTTGCTTAAAATAATGGCATTTGAAAATTTCATGAATACACCAAATGTCTTTTTTTCAGATCATGGATAAAACTGTTAAATGGTACAAGACCAAGTTCAAATAACTGGGAATATTGTGCTGGAATTCACTTTCCACATTGGCATTGAACTGTTCATCGACTTTGACCATGATGAGGAGCGAGTTCTGAATCTAATTCATATCTCTCCATCTCCACAAATGCAATAAGAATTTTTTATCTAATGCAATGATTAAATTGAGGTAAATTATGCATGCACAGCATTCTCTTAACCCACTAGTTTAATAATATTGTCAATAAAAAAAATTAATTTATTATGTCATGACTTGTTTTTGGTGAAGCCATAATGACTATAAAAATTGCTTCCTTTTCTGAATGTTGGCCAATCATTCCTTTGATGACTCCTTCTAGAAGTTTTTTATGGAATCCAAATCAAACACAAAGGTTTAGAGTTTGCATACTCTGTTCACTTTGTTTTTAAAAATTGAAATACTTTTCATGCTTCTCTAGTTTTTTCACGATTGTTCCAATATCATCAGTAGTAGATCAGCAATCATAGTTGCTATTTCTTTTAGGTCCTGAAGATATAGCTTATCCTGGTGAGGTAACTTAAATTCAACAAAGGAATCAAAATTTTCTCTTACTAGCCTTTTGCTTACTTACTTGACTAGTTGCCTGTTATTATTTTTTTTTTCATTTTGTCATTTCCATGGTTGTTTTATTTTGTAGGGAAAACATAATAATGAGCAGCTTTACTTTCTCATTGTTGTCAGTTATTGTTGTTTCATCCCTTATTTCATTCTTCTTTTCTTTAAATATAGTTTTTAAAATTCTACTTCTTTATTCTTGTGTGTACATTTGTGTTTTTCCCCTCATTCTTTTACTACTTTTTCCTTCTTTTTTTCTACTATTTTTGAGCCAACAAGAAAGAAAGGATAAACATATCAACTACATTTCACTTTGGCCACACTTGCAACTGTGAGACTTGCGTTTCCAAACTAGTTTTATTTCTTTAAAATAACAATGGCAATAATTTCAAATAGATAAGAAAACCTGAGTTTCAAAGTCCAGAAAACAAAATCAATCCTCTCATTTTTAGCTGAATATTTTCTTCCTTTATAATACTAAATATTAGCAATTTTAATAGAGCACACAGGCACAGTGTTAATGTATATATCTAAATCCTTGTTTATGCTGAGACTAGTAGGCATAAAGACTTCTGCTCTCATAGGACTTTAATGTGAGGGGAGTGAGAGAGTAGGCAGCATGCCAAAAAAAACACATTAGATATTATTTACCCAAGTTGTTTGCAAACTTCTTGAAGACAGAAACTTGAGACAATATTTCTCTCCTATTCCCTATAATAACCAATGAAGAGGTCAATAATTTGATGATCAGAAAAGTGTAAGATCAAATCACTATTTCAACATCAGTTCTAGGTGACATTGTAAAGGAATAATAATATATAACATTTTAAAATTTATAAACTATGGCTTTTTAAACTATGGTTTCATAATAAATAAGTCTGTGAGGTAGATAGTGAAATATAGTTATCCCTTTTTTACAGATGGGAAAACTGAGGTTCCAGAGATGATAGTAAGTTATCAGGGTTCACAGAGGAGGTGTGTCATTATTTGATTTAGATCCCAATTGCTATTCTTTTTTTTTTTAATGCATTTTATTAAAGCTTTTTAATCACAAAACATATGTATGGGTAATTCTTCAACAATGACCCTTACAAAGCTTTGTTACAAATTTTTCCCCCCTAATTCCCACCACTCCCCAGATGTTAATTATGTTAATGAAAAATTGAATATATGTATGCATATTTCCACACTTATCTTGATGTGCAAGAAAAATCGTGTCTACAAGAAAGAAAAATCTGAGAAAGGAAACAATACAAGCAAACATCCATAGAGGGCATGAAAATGTTATGTTGTGGTCCACATTTCATATCCCTCTCTCTGGGTGAATATGGCTTTTTTCACTGAACAATTGGAACTGGTTTGAAGCATTTCACTGTTGAAGAGAGCTATGTCCATCAGAATTGATCATCATATAGTCTTGTTGTTGCCATGTATAATGATCCCTTGGTTCTGCTCATTTCACTCAGCATCAGTTCATGCAAGTCTCTCCAGGCCTTTCTGAAATCACCCTGCTGGTCGTTCCTTATAGAACAATAATATTCCATAACATTCATATACCATAATTTATTCAGCCATTCTCCAATTGATGGGCATCCATTCAGTTTCCAGTTTCTAGCCACTACAAAAAGGGCTGCCACAAACATTCTTGCACATGTGGGTCCCTTTCTTCCTTTATGATTTCTTTGGGATATAAGCCTAATAGAAATACTCCTCGGTCAAAGGGTATGCACAGTCTGATAACTTTTTGGGCACAGTTCCAAATTGCTCTCCAGAATGGTTCACAGTTCCATGAACAATGTATCAGTGTCCCAGTTTTCCCACATCCCTGCCAACATTTGTCTTTATCTTTTTATCTGTAATTTTTATCTGTAATTTTAGCCAATCTGACAGGTGTGTAGTGGTACCTCAGAGTTGTCTTAATTTGCATTTCTCTGATCAATAGTGATTTGAAGCACCTTTTCATATGACTAGAAATGGTTTTAATTTCATCATCTGAAAATTTCCTGTTCATATCCTTCGACCATTTATCGAGTGGAGAGTGGCTTGAATTCTTATAAATATGAAACAATTTTCGATAAATTTTAGAAATGAGTTCTTTATCAGAAACATTAAATGTAAAGATGATTTCCCAATTTATTCTTCCCTCCTGATCTTGTCTGCATTAGTTTTGTTTGTACAGAATCTTTTTAACTTAATATGGTCAAAATTTTCTATCTGGTGTTCAATTGAGAGTTTCAATTCTTCCTTGGACATAAATTTGTTCCATCTCCACAGGTCTGAGAGGTAAACTATCCTATGTTCCTCTAATTTGCTTATAATATTACTTTTTATATCTAAATCATGAATCCATTTAGATCTGATATTGCTATGTGGTGTTAGATGTGGGTCAAGCCCTAGTTTCTTCCACACTAGTTTCCAATTTTCCTAGCAGTTTTTGTCGAATAGTGAGTACTTATCCCAGAAGCTGGGGTCTTTGGGTTTATCAAAGACTAAATTGCTATAGCTATTGCCTAGTTTGTGCTGTGATCCTATCCTATGGCACTGATCAACTGCTCTATTTCTTAGCCAGTACCAAACGGTTTTGATGACCGCTGCTTTATAATATAGTTTTACATCTGGTACAGCAAGGCCACCTTCATCAGCCTTTTTTTCATTAATTCCCTTGAAATTCTTGACCTTTTGTTCTTCCAAATGAATTTTGCTACTATTTTTTCTACATCTGTAAAATAATTTCTTGGGAGTTTGATTGCTTTGGTACTAAATAAGTAAATTAGTTGGGGTAGTGTTGTCATTTTTATTATATTCGCTTGGCCTACCCCTGAACACTTGATGTTTTTCCAATTGATTAAGTCTGACTTTATTTGTGTGGAAAGTGTTTTGTAGTTTAGTTTGTATAGTTCCTGACTTTTCCTTGGTAGATAGAGTCCCAAATATTTTACACTATCGACAATTATTTTGAATGGAATTTCTTTTTGTTTCTCTTGCTGCTGAATTTTGTTGGTAATATATAAAAATGCTTTTTTGTATTCAGTCATTTATGAAATATAATTATTCTGCCTATATGCTCTTTCAATAGCAAAATTGCAAGTTAGTATGATAAACTATAGTATAATCTAGGGACAGGAGGAAAAGATGAAAATCAAGTGAAATACATTTGCATAGAAACATCTCTAGGTTAACTTTTAAAGTCTCAAGCAAGTTTCTTATGTGGATTTATTTTGTATCCTGCAACTTTACTAAAGTTGTGAATTGTTTCTAGTAATTTTTTAGTTGAGTCTCTAGGGTTCTCTAAATATACCATCATATCATCTGCAAAGAGTGAGAATTTGGATTCTTCATTACCTACTGTAATTCCCTTAATCTCTTCTCTTACTGCCAAAGCTAACATTTCTAATACAATATTAAATAGTAATGGTGACAGTGAGCAGCCTTGTTTTACTCCTGATCTTATTGGGAATGGTTCTAGTTTGTTGCCATTACGTATGATGCTTGCTGATGGTTTTAAGTAGATGCTTCTAATCATTTTAAGGAAAAACCCATTTATTCCTATACTCTCTAGTGTTTTTAATAGGAATGGGTGTTGGATTTTATCAAATGCTTTTTCTGCATCTATTGAGATAATCATATGATTTTTGTTATTTTGGCCATTAATATAATTAATTATGCTGATAGTTTTCCAAATATTGAACCAGCCCTGCATTCCTGGTATAAATCCTACTTGGTCAGAATGTATTATCCTGGGATGACTTTCTGTAATCTCATTGCTAATATCTTATTTAAAATTTTTGCATCAATATTCATTAGGGAAATTGGTCTATAATTTTCCTTCTCTGTTTTCACTCTATCAGCACCTTATCTGTATCATAGAAGGAATTTGCTAGCATAACTTCTTTCTATATTCTTTCAAATAGTTTATATAATATTGAAATTAATTGTTCTTTGAATGTTTGGTAGAATTCACATGTAAATCCATCTGGCCCTGGAGATTTTTTCTTAGGGAGTTGGTTAATAGCTTGTTCTATTTCTTTTTCTGAAATGGGGCTATTTAAATAATTTATGTCCTCTTCTGTTAACCTGGGCAATCTATATTTTTGTAGATATTCCTGCATTTCATTTAGATTATCACATTTATTGGCAAAAAGGTGGGCAAAGTAACTCCTAATTATTAGTCTAATTTCTTCTTCATTGGAGGAAAGTTCCCCGTTATCATTTTTGAGACTAACAATTTGATTTTCTTTTTTCCTTTTTCTAATCAAATTAACTAGAGGCTTATCTATTTTGTTAGTTTTTTTTCATAAAACCAACTCTCAGTTTTATTTATTAATTCAATAATTTTCTTATTTTCAATTTTATTAATCTCCCCTTTTATTTTCAGAATTTCCAATTTGGTATTTAATTGAGGGTTTTTAATTTGTTCTTTTTCTAGTTCTTTTAATAGTAAGCCCAATTCATTCATCTTCTCTTTTTCTATTTTATTCAAGTAAGTGTCTAGAGATATAAAATTACCCCTTTATAACCACTTTGGCCATATCTCACAAATTTTGGTATGTTGTCTCATTATTGTCATTCTCCTGGATGAAATTATTGATTGTGTCTATGATTTGCTCTTTTATCCATTCATTCTTTAGGATTAGATTATTTAATTTCCAGTTAACTTTTGGTCTGTTTTCTCCTGGCCTTATATTGCATGAGATTTTTATTGCATCATGATCTGAAAAAGATGCATTTACTATTTCTGCCTTTCTGCATTTGATTTGGAGGTTTTTATTCCCTAACACATGGTCAATTTTTGAATAAGTTCCTTGAACCCCAGAGAAAAAAGTAAACTCCCTACTCTCTCCATTCAATTTTCTCCAAAGATCTATCATACCCAAGTTTTCTAGCAATTTGTTAAACTCCCTAGTTTCTTTCTTATTTATTTTGTGGTTTGATTTATCTAATTCTGAGAGAGCAAGGTTGAGATCCCCCACTAGTAAGGTTTTTTTGTCTATTTCTTCTTGCTTCTCTCTTAATTTCTCCTCTAGGAATTTGGATGTTATACCACTTGGTGCATATATATTTAGTATTGATATTGCTACATTATCTATGGTACCTTTTAGTAAAATATAGTTTCCTTCCTTATCTTTTTTAATTAGCTCTATCTTTGCTTTTCCTTGATATGAGATAAGGATTGCTACACCTGCTTTTTTTTTTTTTGTTCACTTGAAGCATAATAGCTTCTGCTCCAGCCTTTTACCTTCACATGGTATGTATCTTTATGCTTTAGATGTGTTTATTGTAAATAGCATATTGTTGGATTCTGGTTTTTAATCCAGTCTGCTATTCACTTCTGTTTTATGGGAGAGTTCATCCCATTCACATTCACAGTTAAAATAACTAATTCTGTATTTCCTGCCATTTTGTTTATCCAAGTTATATTTTTCTCTTTCCTTTCCCCTTTCTCCCTTCCTCTCTCCCCATTATTTTGCTTTTGATGACCTCTTCCCCAAAAAAATCCTCCCCCCTTTAAAGCCCCTCCTCCTCTTTTACTCCTTTCCCATGATTCTTCTATTTTCCCTTTTATTAGTCTATCCATTTCTTTTCTTCCTTTCCCTCCTACTTCCCTATAAGGAGGGACAAATATCTCTGTGAAACCAAATGTTTCTGATATTCTCTTTAGAGCCCAATCTGATGAGAATAAGATTTACACAATGCTCATCTTCCTCCCTTCTTTCCCTCGATTATTTTAGGTTTTCTTTGCCTCTTCATGAGATTTTATCTTATTTTTACCTCCTTTTTTTTAAACTGTATATTACCACCTTTCCCCTCTTTTTCCCAGTATGATAGTCTTTCCACCTTGAGTTTTTTTTCATATTATCAAAGTAATATGAAAGTATACCCCATTCTTTAAGTATACTCATAGTAGAAATATAGTTCTCAAAAATTCTTCCTTTTTACCTTTTTATGCTTCTCTTGAGTTCTATGTTTGGAGGTCAAATTTTTTGTTCAGCTCTGGTCTTTTTATTAGAAATAGGTGAAATTCACCTATATCTTAATGTGCATCTTCTTCCCTGGAAAATAATGCTCATTCTAGCTGGATAAGTTATTCTTGGCTGCAATCCAAGTTCCTTTGCCTTTTGGAATATCTGATTGCAGGCCCTTTGATCCTTCAATGTGGATGCTGACAGATCTTGTGTGATTCTAATTACAGTTCCTCAGTATTTGAATTGTTTCTTTCTTGCTGCTAGCAATATCTTTTCCTTGCTGCAATAGTCCTGAAATTTAGCCACAATATTCCTTAGGGGTTTAATTTTGGGATTTCTTTCAGGAGGTGATTGGTCAATTCTTTCGATGGTCATTTTGCCTTCTGATTCTAAAACATCAAGGCAGTTTTCTTTCAAGATTTCCTAGAAGATAGTGTTTAGATTCTTTTTTTTTTCATCATGGCATTCAGGAAGTCCAATAATCCTTAGATTGTTTCTCCTAGATCTATTTTCCAAGTCAGTTGTTTTTCCTAGGAGATATTTCATATTTTCTTCTATTTTTTCATTTTTTTGTTTTTGTTTGACTGATTCTTGGAGTTTTATTGAGTCATTCACTTGCATTGGTTCAATTTTAATTTTTAATGTATTATTTTCTTCAGTTACCTTTTTTAGCTCCTTTTGTAACTGGCCAATTGAATTTTTTTTGTTCATTGCTTACTTTTTCCATTTCACCATTTTTTTCAGTAAATTGGTGTCTTTATCATATCTCTTTTGGAGTGCTTCTTGCACTGATCTCAATTCATTTATGCAGCCTTCCAAGAAATCCTTGTGAAAGGGGTCCAGCTCATGTCCACCTTTGTGGCTTCCTCTATCGTTCTTTTGGGAACCTCAGGATCTGGGGTCTGCCCTTCTTTCTCTCCATCAAAGCTGTCTATGGTGAGGGCTATCTTCTGTTTCTTAATCATTTTTTTTAAAGCTTGGGGACTGTTTAAAGCTGAGAAGGGGTGGCTGTGGTAGTTTGCCCTGGGGCAATTCAGATAATTAACTTCTGGTGCTGGGTTATTGGGCTAGGACCTTGTTTTTGCAGAGGGTTCCAAATCTACCTTTTACAAAAGGCAGATCTGCCAGAGCACCTGCCCACAATCAGGGCAGTGTCTGTAGTGCCTCATATAGATTCCCCAGGTGTTTAAAATCTGACATGCTGTTTCCAGCCTAGTTTCCTGCCCTGCCTCCTAGAGTCCTGTCTGAACTGCCTGAGCCCTTGGCCCAGTCCCTGTTGACTGAAACAGACCTGCTATGGAGCTCTTCAAAGGTACTTTCTGCAAGAAATGTTTTGTAATCCAAATATTTGTGTTAAAAATCAGTCTTCACTCTGCCATCTTGGCTCTACCCCTCCCTAATTGTTATTCTTAAACCCGGGGTCTCATGGGGAAGTATATGAAAGAAAGTGCCAGGAAATGTTATCCCTTTTAGAGGAGAGAGAGATCACTTTTTGATCATGCCCACATTAAAAGTCAATCTAGCTTTATCTTTTTATCTCATCATAATTAATAAAGAAAAATTTCTAAAGACCTTTGTGGATGAAAGGGGAAACAATAGGTATGTATTATGAAGCTGTTGTGAATAGTTGTGAAGCAACATGCTGAGCATCCTGAGTTCTTGTACTGCTTCAGACACATTGTGTGCCTAACCATTAGGTCACTTAAACTTCTTGTTCTTCCAGTAAAATCTCTGATGCTATAAATAACAAATAATCTGCTACTTTTATAGAATGTGAGTTGCTTGAGGAGAGAATTTGTTTTGTTTTTGTATTCCCAGTGGCCATCACAGGACCTGATCCATCCTAGACTTTCAATAAATGTTTGTTCATTTATTGGAGAAAGAATATTAACTTTGGAGTCTGAGAGCCTACGTTCACATCCTATCTCTGATTACTACTACTTGTGGAATCTTGAATGAATGATTTAACCTTCTTAGGCCTCAGTTTCCTAGTTTTTTAAATGTTGAAGAGAGAGTAGATGACCCCTTCACCTTTTGACTGATGATTCTTTAAAACTATACCTGATTTATCTGCAATGATAGAAACAGTTTTCATTTTGAGATTTACTTGTAGAAATTAAATCACAGGGGCAGTGGGGTGAAGCTGATGGAATGAAGCCAAGAAGCTATCGAGTTCTCTCATTGTCCTTTGAAAACCACATGAAACCAAGTCTTGAATAGAGTCTGACAGAATGAAACCACTATCCAACTCAAGATAGAGTGGAAAAACTTCAAGAAAGGTCAGTCTCATTGGGATGAAAGGGGTGTTCAGCCTAGGTCATATAGACTCTGGGAAAGCTGGTGAGAGGGTCTTAATCACAGCAGATTAGCAACTAAGATCTGGCTCAGTAGAGGAGCAGATCAGTGTGAGAGCCTCCAGTCACTGCTTAGAAAGAAAACTCTTAGAAACCAAACTGTTTCCTGAAAAGAGCAGGGAAAGTTACTCCCTGCAAATATAAAGGGTCCCTGTGCTGAAAACCAAGGCTTAAGCCTGAACAAGAAGCTTGGGACGGTGTCCACTTTACCCCAGGAGTGGAACTCAACCATAAAAATAAAAAAAGAGGAAATATAAAAAAAAATTATAAAAAAGGAAAGAAAATGAGCAAGAATCAGAAAAGAACCTTGACCATAGAAAGCTACTATGGCAAGACCAAAACACCAATTCAGAGGAGGACAAAATATCCACAGAGCAAATATCAAAGAATGATATGAATTGGTCTCAAGCCTAAAGAGGCTTCTTGGAAGTGCTCATAAAAGACTTTAAAAGAAAAATGAGAGAAAGAAAAAACGAGAAAAGAAATGAAAGGTATGTAAGAAAGAGTATACAACTTAGAAAAGGAAGGCAACTCCTTACAAAATACAATTGGTCATATGGCAAAAAAAATCCATTGAAGAAAACATCTTCAAAAGTAGATGGAAACCAAATGGAAAAAGAAATACAAAGGCCAGCTGAATAAACTCACACATTAAAAACTAGTGTGGGGCAAATGGAAGCTAATGACTGTATAAGGCATCAAACTAAACTAAAAACAATAAACTAAACAAACTAAAGAATGAAAATATGGAAGAAAATGTAAAATACCTCATTGGAAAAATAACCGACCTGGAAAATAGATCCAGAAAAGACAATTTAAAAGTTATTGGTCTGTCTAAAGGCCATGACCAAAAAAAGAGAATGGACAGCATTCTTCAAGTGATCATAAAGGAAAACTGCCCCAATATCCTAGAAACAGAGGGAGAAATAGTCATTGAGAGAATCCTCCAATCATCTTTAGAAAGAGATCTCACAAGGGAAACCTCAAGGAATATTGTTGCAAAACTCCAGAACTACAATATCAAGGAAAAATTACTGCAAGCTGCCAGACAAAAATAATCCAAGTATCAAGAAACAGCAGTCAGGCTTACCCGGGATCTGGCAGCTTCTGCAATAAAGGATTGGAGAGCCTGTAGTACCACATTCTGAAAGGCAAAGGACCTAGGCTTACAACCAAGATTTAACTACCCAGAGAGACTGAGCATCATCTTTCAGGGGAGGCAATGGATCTTCAATGAAGTAAGAGACTTTCAATCATTTCTGTTGAAAAAATCAGAACCAAACAAAAAAATTAATCTTCAAACACAGGATACAAGAGGAGCATAGAAAGGTAAATGGGGAAAATATATATTATTTAAAGGTTAAACTATTTACATTCCCAGATGGGAACATGATATCTGTAACTCTTGAGAACTGTATCTGTTAATAAGGAAGACAGAAAAGGACATCACATGGATAGAAGGTATGGTTGTGAAGGAATTCTGAGGTGATGATATCAAAGAAAAATAGAATAAGAAGCGGGAAAAGAAGAAAGATACAAATTTGATCACATGAAGAGTCACAAAAGACCAATTACAATGGAAGTAAAGAAGGTAAGGGGATGAGCTTTCCCTGAAGCTTGAACACAGCAGTTTTGGATCAAAGGGAAATAACTTAATCATTCATTTGGGCATAGAAATTTATCTATAAAGAAGTAGGAGAAAAAAGAAAAAAAAATAAAAGGGAGGAGCTGGATAGAAGAGAGGGCAGAAACTCTAGGGGAAAAAATTTAAGGAAATAGGAATGATAGAAGATAAGGTAGTGGATGGAGCGGGTTTTAAAAAAAAAACAGTACTAAGTATAGGGTGAAAAGAGATAACAAAAGTGCATATAGAAGAGAAAATTAGATGGAGGGAAATAGAGTTATTAATCATAACTGCAAATGTTATTAGAATGAACTCTCCATAAAATGGAAGCAAATGGCAGAGTGGATGAAAAAACAGAATCCTACAATATGTTGCTTATAAGAAACACATTTGACATAGAGAGACACATAAAGAGTAAAGATAAAAAGCTAGAACAGAATTTATTATGCTTCTGCATAATAAAAAATGTTTTTAAAAAAGTAAAAAAAGCAGGGGTAGCAATTCTGATCTGACATAAAGCAAAAGTGAAAATAGATTTAATTAAAAGAGATAAGGAAGGAAAGTATATCTTGATAAAGGATACCATAAAAAAGGTTTTAGAGCATTGTTACAGGAAGCCAGTTATAGAAAGAAATAGATAACAAACTTATATTGGTGGGGGACCCCAACCTTCCCCTCTCAAAATCAGACAAATCTAACTAAAAAATAAACAAGAAAGAAACTAGGGAGATTAATAGAATCTGATTAGATCCAGAAAACCCAGATATAATAGACCTCTGGAGAAAACTAAATAGAGACAGAAAGGAATACACTTCTTTCCCAGCAGTACATTGACCATAGGGCATAAAAGGGCATAAAAACCTCACAACTGAGTGCAGAAAGGCAGAAATTTTCAGACCATAATTCAATAAAAAATATATTTAATAGAGGACTAGGGAGAGATACACCAAAAACTAATTGGAAATTAAATAATCAAATTCTAAAGAATGAGTGGGTCAAGCAACAAATCACAAAAACAACCATAATTTCATCTAAGAGAATGACAATAATGACATGCCAAAAGCTATGGGATGCAGCCAAAGCAGTTCTCAGGGGAAATTTTCCATCCCTAAATAGCCACGTGAATAAAATAGAGAAAGAGGAGATCAGTGAATTGGGCATGCAACTAAAAAAGTTAGAAAAAAACAAGTTAAGCCCCCCAATTAAATATTAAATTAGAAATTCTTAAACTCAAAGGAGAGATTAATAAAATTGAAACTAAGAAAAGTTTTTGCACAAAACCAACAGAAACAAGATAAAAAGGAAAGTAAAAAGCTAGAAAAAATTATTTTTACAGTCAATGGTTCTGATAAAGGTCTCATTTCTAAAATATATAAAGAAATGTGTCAGATTTATAAGCACATAAGTCATTCACCAATTGTTGAATGGTTAAAGGATATGAATAGACAATTTTCAGATGATGAAATTAAAGCCATCTATAATTTTATGAAAAAAATGCTCTAAATTACTATTGATTGAAGAAATGCAAAAGCCATCCCTCAGGTTGGCTAAGATGACAGAAAAAGATAATGACAAATGTTTAAGGGGATATATAAAAGCTGGGACACTAATGCATTTTTGGTGGAGTTATGAAAGGATCAAACCATTCTGGACTGCCATTTTGGAACTTTGCCAAAAGCCTATAAAATTGTGTATAATTTTCAATCCAGCAGTCCCACTATTGGGTTTGAATCCCAGAGAAATCATAACAGAGGGAAAAGGACTCTCATGTGCAACAATATACGTAGCAATTCTTTTTGTGGTAGCAAAAAATTAGAAAATATGTAGATACCCATCAATTAGGAAATTGATGGGTAATGAAATATTATTGTTCTATTAAAAATAAAGAACAAGCTGATTTTAGAAAGGCCTGGGAAGCTTTACATGAAGTGATACTGAACAAAACAAACAGAACCAGGAATACTTTGCACACAATAATAGCAAGAGTGTGCAATGATCAACTATGGAAGACTTGGTTCTTCTCAGTAGTTCAGTGATCCAAGGCAATCCCAATAAACTTTGGATAGAAAATGCCATCTGTGTTTGAGACTTTCAGGGGTGGAGCCAAGGGACGGAGATCAGACAGGAATCTCTGTAACCTCTTCTAACCTTCCCTCAAACCAACAACATATGAAGCCTCTAGACTGATTTTGAAGCAAAAAAAATCCACAATATCTGGAGGACAACATGATTTTAGAAGAAGATATTCTGGAAGAACTTCAAAACAGACCTCATACCTTTAAAAAAATGAATAAAAAAACCAAAAAGAGCTCTCACCATAGACAACTTTTATGGAGAGAGGGAAGAACAGACTTCAAATCCTGAGGCCCCTAAAGGTAAAGCAACTCCAGAAAAAGCCCCAAAGAGAGACATAAACTGGTCTCCATGTCACAAGGCTTTCTTTGAAGATTGCATAAAAAATCTTAAAAGAGAGTTAGAAGAAACATGGGGAAATGAAATGAGATCACTGCAAAATAAAATAGAAAAAATGGAAAAAATGGAAAAAGAATGCAATAAACAAAAAATGTAATTGGTCAATTGCAAAAGAAACTAAAAAGAGTAACTGAAGAAAATAAGACATTAAAAATTAGAATCGAACAATTGGAAATGAATGACTCATCAAGACTTCAAGAATCAGTCAAACAAAAACAAAAAAATGAAAAGATAGAGAAAAACATGAAATATCTCCTAGGAAAAACAACTGACCTGGAAAGTAGATCTAGGAGAGACAATCTAAGTATTATAGGGCTTCCTGAAAGACATGATGAAAAAAAGAACCTAGACACTGTCTTCCAGGAAATCATAAAAGAAAACTGCCCTGATATTTTAGACCCAGAAGGCAAAATACTCCTTGAAACAATCCACCGATCACCTCCTGAAAGAAACCCAAAAATTAAGTCCCCCAGAAATATTGTGGCTAAATTCCAGAACTATCATAACAAGGAAAAGATATTACAAGAAGCAAGAAAGAAACAATTTAAATTTGGGGGAGCTACAATTAGGATCACACAGGACCTAGCAGCTTCTACTTTGAAGGATCGAAGGGCCTGGAATCAAATATTCTGAAGGGCAAAGGACCTTGGATTACAGCCAAGAATAAGTTACCCAGCTAGAATGAGGATTATCTTCCAGGGAAGAAGATGGCCATTCAATGATATAGGAGAATTTCACCTATTTCTACTGAAAAGACCAGAAGTGAACAAAAAATTTGATCTACAAACACAGAACACAACAGAAACATAAAAAGGTAAGAAGAAGGAAAAAAAAAAACTCTTGAGAACTGTATTTATGTTATAAATACTTATAGAATTAGGGTTGATTTTGTGAATCTGTTATTACATTATGATTATTATGATATGATTACTGTGATTTTATGATTATTATGATATGATTATTGTGATTTTATGATTATTATGATATGATAAACTGAAAAAGAAATTAGAGGTAGAAAAGGGATAACACTTGAAGAAGAGGAAAAGGAGGTAAAATAAGGGAAATTACATCACATGTAGAGGCAAAGAAAACCTAGAATGATTGAGGGGAAAAAAGGGAGGGGAATGAGAATTGGGTTAATCTCCATCTCATCAGATTTGGCTCTGAGGTAATAATAGATGCACTTATAAGGAAACAGGAGGGAAAGGGGGAAAAAAGGGGTGGGTGGGCTTCTAAAAGGGAAGGATTGTTTGAGGGAAGTGGTTATCAAAAGCAAAATAGTAGGGAGGAGGGAAAGGGGATAAGAAAGAGAAAAGCATAAGTTAGGGTAAATAAGATGGCAGGAAATACAGAATTAGTTATTTTAACTGTGAATGTGAATGGAATGAACTCTTCCTTAAAGCAGAAGCAGATAGCAGATTAGATTAAAAACCAGAATCCAACAATATGCTATATTCAAGAAACACATTTAAAGCATAGAGACACATACAGGGTGAAGGTAAAAGGCTGGAACAGAATCTATTATGCTTCAGGTGAAAAAAAAAGCAGGGGTAGCAATCCTGATGTCAGACCAAGTAAAAGCAAAGATAGACTTAATTAAAAGAGACAAAGAAGGAAACTATATCTTCCTAAAGGGTATCATAGATAATGAAGCAATATCAATACTAAACATATATGCACCAAGTGGTATAGCATGGAAATTCCTAGAGGAAAAGTTCAGAGAGATGCAAGAAGAAATAGACAGCAAAACTATAATAGTGGGGGATCTCAACCTCCCTCTCTCAGAACTTGATAAATCAAACCACAAAATAAATAAGAAAGAAGTTAAGGAGGTAAACAAAATGTTAGAAAAGTTAGGTATGATAGATCTTTGGAGGAAATTAAATGGAGACAGAAAGGAGTTTACTTTTTTCTCAGCAGTCCATGGAACTTATACAAAAATTGACCATGTGTTAGGACACAAAAACCTCAAAATCAGATGCAAGAAGGCAGAAATGGTAAATGTATTTTTTTCAGATCATGACGGAATAAAAATCACATGCAATATAAGGCCAGGAGAAAATAGACCAAAAACCAATTGGAAACTAAATAATATTATCCTAAAGAATGAATGGGTGTAACAGCAAATTACAGACACAATTACTAATTTCATCCAAGAGAATGA